>SJYQ01000730.1:559800-614350 GCA_006410935.1 Redunca redunca
ATGCTAGCAAGAGGAGTGCCTACCTGCAACCCCCCGTGTTCCTCTAATTCCTCCTCCCCCACAGCCCACTGGGGCTAGAAAAAGGGGGTTTCTCCCCCTCCCGCTCCAGTTGGAACGCCCCCTCACCATCCTCTGAGTCATGACTTTGTTCCACTCTCCGCTGCATCCCAGCACTCGAACAGGGCCGGCCATGCCGCAGGGAGTCAGTCAAAACCTACAGGAGCAAAGAACGTCAGCAGAACCGAGGAGGAAACCAGCTTCTGAATTAGGAAGACACAGTCGGGGCGAGCCGTGAGTAGCTGTGCCGTCCACCCAGCGAGACTGAAGCTTCCCGGGGACCAGCGCTGAACTCCCTCAGATGGGGGTTCCCACGGCAGCCGGTCCCGTGGGATCCTGAGGTCAACTGCTCATCAGCTCACTCTAGGTCAAGGACACTCTGGCAGCCTTCCTTAAGCTCTGTACACCTGCTCTCAGCCCAGGAACTAAGACTGCTTTGCTTATTGTGACGGAGGAAGAGGAAGGAAGGGGAGGAGGTGGAGGTCGGGAGGCTGAGGGATCCGGGGCTTCCCTCTCCGGGGGATCTTCCTCATCCGGGGTTGACCCCGAGCCTCCGGTCTCCTGCACTGCCGGCAGATGCTTTCCCGCTGAGCCATCAGGGAAGCCCACGGGGAAGGGAACGACCCTGGAACCCACCGGAGCACCGAGGCTTTGTCAGGAGGCCCCGGGGCAGGGCTGCGGGTGGGGGGGGGCCCACACAACGTGCAGGCAAGGCTCAGAAGGGGAAGGAGATGAGGGACCCCCAGGAAGAAAAGGGGCTCGGTGTCTGGGTGATGGCGCACAGCTGCACAGGGTGGGTCTGGGTCCGAGAGCTCAGAGGGCATCACAGATTAGGGTCATATCACTGCACTAGGTACCAGCTGTTGGGTGAGGTTTCCCGAGGTAGGCAGAGCAGGCGGTCTCTACATGGCTAAAATTCTGCTAGTTCGGGGGGCCTCCCTGGTGGGCCAGTGGTCAGGATCTCACCTCTAATGCAGGGTGTACAGATGTGATCCCTGATCAGGGAGCTAGGACCCCAGGTCTCCTGGCCAAAAGGCCAGAACATAAACAACAGAAGCAACATTGTAACAAATTCAATAAAGACTTTAAAGCAATATTGGAGAGCGACTGTCTTCTAATCATTGTATTTTGCTCTATACTTCTCAATATTGTACAATTATAATCTTTGATAATTATTTTAAAAATTCAATAAAGACTCTAAAACCATTCCAGGTGATTTGTTAAATAACTGGCATGTAAAAATTTGAGTTTGGTGTTGACTGGCTTTTGAGCTAACAGGTCGCAGCCTACCGGAAAGAAAGAAAGAATGCAAGGGTCAATACACAGAGGCCGTCTAGGGCTCACTCACACCAGGCAAGGAGCGAGTCTAACTGCAGAGCATCCCCTGTGAAGTGGGGGAAACTGAGCAGGTGGGAATGGCTGAGTGGTGTTTCTTTGAAGCCGGAGTTGGCCAATAACACACCAACCACCCCAGCTGGGCTCACCTGGACCATCCTACGGCGATGATTTAAGGATCATGGTAGGAGGAGTCGTTTAGCCACTAAATCACGTCCAGTTCTTGTGATCCCATGGACTGCAGCCCACCAGGCTTCTCTGTCCAAGGAATTCTCCAGACAAGAATACTGGAGTGGGTTGCCATACCCTTCTTCTCAATCCAGGGATTGAACTCACATCTCCTGCATTGCAGGCAGATTCTTTAGCATCCAAGCCATCAGGGAATCCATCAAATCATCAAGAAACACAAATTGTTCTCATTTTTAAATTCTTTGGAAATGGCAGGAACACACCAAATCCCATCAAATTGCCTATGCCCCTCCCCTTCTGACTCTTCTGCATTTGCTTCATCCTTGACTATAACATCTGATATGTGAACCAGAATCTCTCTTGCTTCTGCAAATAGTATAGACATGGAAACGCGCACAGCAACCATGAGCCTACTGGCTGGATTTTGGTTATGCATTTTTTTTCAATATGGAAATCACTCTAGTGGAGTTCGTGTTTTATGTAAAAAAAACAAAAGCAGTGTCATTAGTCGAGCTCTCAGACTGCATAACCCTTCTCACAACAGGCTCAGTCACCAGGAACCACAGAGACTGGAAAATGAAACACATTACCACACACCCGTGAAAGACATCTTTGCAAAAGTGTTCGAAGTGGGGGCTCCAGGGGTGGGGGGGCAGGATCAATCTGGGGAGAGGGTCCAAGGGGGCGTGATCTGGAGGGGGTGCGGTCCAGAGGTTGCTGCATCTCAGTCAGTCAGCCTCAAACACAGGATTAGATCCCACCAACCAATGTCACCCGTGCTAACAGCCAGCAGCTCTGAAGTTCAAACTGTTTGCTAAATACGCTAAACTTGCCATGAGAAAGTCAGTTCTAGGCAGGATTGGAGGTGGGGTGGAGGAAGAATTATAGAAAATAAGAATTTTAGAATGTTCTTGTCTCTGTCCACAGAACAGAAGAAAGGGCCTTTCTCACCCAAGTAACCCACGCACCTCGAGAAAGGTAATGCCCTTTATGTCAGAAGAAAAACAAACCGATTTTTATACTCGAGAATACAATAGCTACAATCGCGGTTTTCAACTTGGTGGTTTGTTGAAACTGTAGGGACCGTCAGAGACCTCCTGCAAGGCAGATGAAGTGGATCTGGTTTTGCTCTTATGACCCACACTAGCTGCCCTTGAAGAACAGCAATTCCCCTCCTATACCCAGCTCTGCTAAGTGAGGAGATAACACGAGGGAAGTTACATGAACTTGGGAATTGTATAAATGAGTTCTTTAGGCAAAACGCCCTATTTTTCAGTTGATGAGGGTTGAATACAGTAACAAACTCATTTACAAATATCAGGCAATTGGATCCAAGGTGACCTGTTATTGTCTCCGCTCAGAAATACCTATTTGCTGCAAAGAAATTCTCCTGACGTTGAGAACAATTAATCCTATCTATGAACTTGAAAAATCTGCTGGTAGAGGGGGACAATGTCTTCCCCCCGCCCCTTTTGGGAAAACAAGTTACAATTTGGAAAAGAAAAATGAAGGATGTTAAGGCTAGTGGTTAAGACACGCCAGTGCCATCCATCTACTTCCAAGGCAGGTCCCCGACTTACTAAGCCATCCAAGATGCTACTTCACTGCACTGCATCCAGGCTCCCTCCCAATGCCCTCGAGAGGTACCAAGCGGGAGCATCTCTTCAAGGTGACCCCCTGGATCCCTTGCACCAAAGCTTTTATACCCAAGGGATTTGGCAGACGCTTATTTATAGCAAGGGTTGAAAAATCTTTTCTTACTTATGCCCTTGTCAGATAAATAATCATACCACTAAAGGCTCAGGGAATTTCTGATTTTACAGAAATACAGACCTCAACACAAAAATGCCGCACCCATCTAAAAACAACACCATCGTTTACTATCCACGTAAAACCTTCTCTGAAAAGGAAGGAGAAAGCGGAAGACATGAGTCAAAGATGCTCAGTTGTTTCAGCCTGCTCTGGCTCTCCCACCCTGAGCTCTGGCTCGCCAGCACACTAAGCCCTCTCTGGGAGCCAGCCTCTGAGCTTGTGAGCTTGTCAGGCAGGTGTGTTTTGCACACCTGCCTCAGTGTGAAGCCAGCCCACTTCTGGCCCCGAGGAGAAGTTCCCTTTCCTTGTAGGAAGATAATGTTTTAAAAAGCCGACTTTTAAACCTCTTCCTGAATTTTTTAATGGATTAAATTCATCATGTCACCAGCTGCTGTGCAGCTAATAGAGCCATAAAACACTGTATTAAAGGATTACCCATGCAAAATTTCCTCTTGCGCTAATGTGAATTTTAATACTTTTAACATTTAGTTGAGATGGGAATGTCCAAGAACAGCTTGTTCAATAGGTTGTTCTATAAAATTAAGTTCCTCGTCTCATCAGAAATGCCAGGACTCCATTAAGTTAAAATTTTACAGAGAGGCTAAGATGATTCACGGTGCAGCATTTGTAAGAAAGGAGGCAACAGCTGCGTCGACATTATTGCTCTTTGAAAAAAGAAAAAAGAGAGAAAAAAAGAAGAAAGCAAACCAGTCACAGATCCCGTACATACACGGAGACTGGGCTGAACAGAGGAAAATGCTCACTTCGGGTTTGTTGGGGATCAAGTTACAGGATCAGTCACCAGGAGCACCTTGGTTTCTGTTCCTTGTGAATGTCATTTGTCAGAGGGTCAGAAAGTCCGAAAACATACAAAGGGGTGATTATCAAAATTACATAGGTATCGTATTTTGAGTAACAAAAATGTGCTTGTGTGTATCTTGAAGAACCTCTGCAAGAGGAAACGGCAGCCCACTCCAGTATTCCTGCCTGCGGAACCCCACGGACACAGGAGCCCGGTGGACTAGAGTCCATGGGGTTGCAAAGAGTCAGACTGAAGTGACAGAGCATGCCCACGCGGTGATAAAAGAGAGAGAGCAAACGCAGCTGATAGAGGGTAAAAGAAACACAAGAAGAGCGGACGGATGCTGGAAGCTGCACAGTTCAACTTCTTCTTTTCTAGGCTGCAGTGCTGAGTCCCTAAGAGTCCCCACCTTCCTCAGGCCACGGGGTTGATAGAAGCAGAACGGAGAATAAACTCCAAGTCTCCTTTCTTGCCTAGAAAATTCCTTGGGCAGAGGAGTCCAGCAGACCAGAATCCACGGGATCGCAAAGTCAGACACAACTGAATTACTGCGCACAGACACACACTCCTACAGCCAGACACAGAGGCCCATGTCTCCCTTAAAAGTGCAAATGTGAGTCACACAGTCATGTCTGACTCTTTGCAACCTCTTTGTAGCCATCAAGGCTCCTCTGTCTTGCTTGGACCAAGCAAGAATCCTGGAGTTGGTAGCCATTCCCTTGCTCCAGGGGATCTTCCTGACCCAAGGATTGAACCTGGGTCTCCTGTATTGCTGGCAGCATCTCAAAATATGAACATGTTGGGTTTGTCGATATGGGATGGCTTACATGTTAAACAACAGCAAAAAATCAATAAGTCAACAGTGATAAGATCAACTTTCCTCCTGTGAAAGCTTTAGAAGGTAACAAAGCTTTATAGATCACACAGCATTTCCACGATAAATCAGACCCCCTTCTGAATATTTCATTTGAAAGTTTCTCTTCCTGATTATGCCTCCTTACCCTCCTTTCATGAATGACTTCAAAGCCCAATTGTAGCTGTTACCTAAGCATCTCAAACAGGCAGCATTTCAGTCTTTGCTACAGAAACTGTATCGTAAATGAGTTGGGCGAACACATGGCATGCTTTTTTCTTTAATGTTGTTCAATAAACTGGTCTAGGTGGAACCGTCCGCAGAGCTCCAAATTCTCATCACAATTAAAGTGGACGTTAGAATGTGGACTGTGCCCGATTTGAAAATACAACCCAAGGATGATCAGTTTTAATGGAAATTCTCCAAAGCCAGTGTGCTTCACCCCAGCTGAATTCTGTCCATGGCCCCATATTCTGTACTCTGTATGTATTACTGTGCTGAGAGCCTGTCATTTCTTATCAGAATGAGAAAGGCTAAAGAGATAATATTTCAATAACATACTGGCCTGATCATAAAATAACTCAATGGAAATGTGTAGCTGCCTCAGGCAGCTCGGCAGGGTACTCAGCAGTTAGACGATTTCTATTCTGGGCTTTTTTTTTTTTTATGGTTACATTTTCTGTTATATCAGACATCCCCTCAAGTCTTAGTTATGCTTTTATTCAAAAGGGAGAACCGCAGTATAAAGACCTACAAAACTTATTATGATATATTACTAGAAAGAAATAAAAGTAGCTGCCATGGTAGCATATTGATAAGGACAGGCCTGCCACATTCACGGACCTTTTTTCATCTCACCCACCAGGGCTCAGGCCGGAGTTTCTTGGTTGCTAGGCAACGGGGGTCACAGTTTTCAGGTCTTAAATGCACAACCTAGTCAAAAAGCAGATGATGTGATCTTCAGAGGGACAGCAGATGTCTGGCAGGAGTAAGAATTTTAATAGGTACAGGGGTTTTCAGATTCATTTTCATCATGCTAAAGGCTGAGATGCAGAAACTTAAACTTGTGAAAAGATTGTGGGAGCAGGTTTCTGAGTCCTCGTGATGAGAATCATTTGCTGAAACGATATGAAGAGAATATAGTTACGCTTCTCTTTGAGAAACACACACATGACGGGATTTTAGCTGCCAGCGGAACAATTGATCCAACTCTCTCTCCAAACACAAGGACACACACCGAGAGTGTATGTGATCAAACCACAGGGCGATCTTGCGGGATGAACGTGGGGGCTGATTTGGGGGTGAGGGTTTTCTGTTTCCGGTTTTCTGGTTTTTAACATTTTTTCACAAACAGAACCACACCCTGCTTTACTTGATAACAATACCGCCGGCAGCACGACAGCCCCTAAAGGTCAACGGCAAGAAAGCTCACTCCCAAACCCTTTCCCTCCTGCCAAGTCAACACTCGCTTTAAACTTTAATAAAGGGCATCAGAGAAAACAGGTCTCTCAAGCGGGAAGAAACGCTTGGCCGTGCAGAATTGCATTTGACTGTATATCCCACCGATATGATTTTCCACCCCTCCCCCACCGGTATGCTTTAACTTTACTCATATTACACTAATAACATTTCAGTAATGGCAGCTTTTTAAAGAAGAAATTCCGTAGGTTTAAGTGTCGAAAATAAGTAAGAGAATTTTGAATTTCCCGTTTCAAAATCTGTTTGAATATCTCAGTTGAAGATTGAGGCAAAGAGCAGCTATTTTTATTTTACTTTATGTCAATGCCCACTCTGTTAGTATCGTGATAGATTATGGAACAGGGATGACAGCTAATTCCTAAAGTTTCATTTTGCTCAATGTGATGTTTTAGGGGAGAGAAGGATAAAACATGTGTGTGTGTGTGTCTGTGTTTGTGTGTCTCTGTGTGTATTTGTGTGTCCGTATGTGTGCCCGTGTGGGCATGTGTATGTGTGTGTGTGTTGGAAGAAAAGCAACTAATTACGAATTATAGGTGGATAATGTGGGATCCAGAATTTCAAAAGACAGATGTAAGGGTTTGCAGGTTTCCGTCACTCTGGGCCATATCTGAGTTCCCGTAGATCCCGCCTGATTTCAACCCGGGCACTAGGTAGACATCCCGGCTCATATAAATAGCAATGAGATAGCCAGAAGGCAGGTCACACGCCTGGAGACGCAGGCTGTCAGATAACTCTAATGATTTCTCTGGCCCTTCAGGGTGAAAAATTTACTTCATACTTTTTTTGTCTCATATTTGCCATTTTCCTTTCCCTGAAGATAACTGTCATTTTTAGAAATGTCTGCTGCCTTTCCCGAGTTCTCAGCATCGAAAGAACATGAAACGAAGCGGGTGGGGGGGAGACAGACCGCCCGGCCGAGCGGGGTGCAGGCGTCAGCCCCGTGCTCGGCTATTGCTGAGTGCTCCGCTCAGAGCTGTTTTCCTCTGGGTTCTTGCGGATCTACAGAGCCTGCTTTTTGTTAAACCTTTGTCACCATTTCCAGAAACTCATGGGTCAGGGGGCGGGACTGGGAAGAAAGCGCCTCCCGCAGAGCAGCCTCCTATGATCAGAAAGGCCACCTCCATGGCGTCTTCTGAGCCAGTGTGGAAGGGGACAGGAATCTGCCCATAACAGTAGGTCCCCAACAGAAAGAGCTCAGCAACTTTCGATGTAACGGCATGGTGTAATTCTATGCCTGTCAAATCTAACAAAAAATACTCAAATGCTATTTGTTATGTTTTTCTTCTATTGAAATTTTTAAAATATATTTTATAAAAATATGAATCCTCAATGGATTGGGGGGCGGGGAATAGTCCTTGAGCAGTACTGTCCCTAGCTGATGTCATGATACCCAGCTAGCCATCGTCCTGGCAAAACGGTCCCAAAGTCAACCTCTGTGCTGAGCTCTTTACAGCGGGTGAGGCAAGGAGCCCTTTGGGGGTCCCAGCAGGACCCTTTTGCCCAAAATCTCTTTGCTTTTTCCACAAGGCTTGCCGTTGATTACTCTGAGCTAAGTCTTCCTTCTCCAAGTGTCTAAGAGGCCAATCGACGCAGACATGGATACCTGAAAGGATTCACTGTCAGACCTACTCCTTCCGAGAGCAGAGGGCAGATTCTAAGCACTGCTGCAAGATGAAAACATTTTTAAAAATTGAGTTGAGAGTGAGGTTTAGCAGAGAATCCAGGCAGCTTGGTTCTGGAAGGGGTCTTCATGGCACTGCACCTCTGCACGGCTCTGACCTCCGGTCCCAGCTGCTTTCTGGGAGGGGCGCTCTCTGTCGTCCCTTCCATCCACCTGAGAGTGGTCAGGAGTGAGATGGATCTGCATTGAAACCTTCTTGCTGGGACTGCCCTGGTGGCCCACCGATTAAGAATCTCTGCTTCCAGAGTAGGTCTATCCCTGGTCAGGGAACTAAGATCCCACAAGCCAGGCAATAGGGCAAAAATTAAAAAAAAAACACCTTTCTTACTCTGACCCAGCTGGCCGGAGTTCCCTTCGGGGGACAGCTGGGTGTGCCCCTGGCTGGAATATTAGCTCTCAGACCTGGCCCCACCTTCCTCTGCTTTGCTCGGTCCGGCGGAGGATGGCTTCCAGTCACCTCGTTTCTCCTCAGGTTTGCTCAGCGGGAGATGTTGGCAGAAGACTGACCTGAGCTTGGAGATTCGACTCCCATCCGGGTCTCCTCTCAGCTCAGCTCTTGTTGAAACCAAGGTCAATACCTTCCCCGGAGGACTCAGTTAAGTTCCGTCGCTCAGCCGTGTCCGACTCTTTGCAACCCCAGGAACCGCAGCACGCCAGGCCTCCCTGTCCATCACCAGCTCCCAGAGCTTGCTCAAACTCATGTCCAGCGAGTCGGTGATGCCATCCAACCATCTCATCTTCTTTCGTCCCCTTCTCCTCCTGCCTCCAATCTTTCCCAACATCAGGATCTTTTCAATTGAGTCAGCTCATCACCACCCAATCAACACAGCCTGGAGAAGCAAACACGGTCAGCTTGCCCAGCCCCACCCCTGGCACCAGAGAAAGAGGCAAGCTTGCAGCCTGAACAGGGAGCCCGGGATATCTCTGAAGAGTTGAAGGGACCACCGGAAGACATCCTACACGTGGACGGGCCTGCGGCTTCCGGGGCAGGGACAGTAGGCACCACTGACACCGAGGGGCAGCCGGAGAGTGTGGAGTCCACCACGAGGATGGAGCCCAAGGCAGAGACTAAAACACCCTAGCTGTGGTTCTAAAAGCACCCCAAAAAGCCAGCTGGTAGAGTCTGATATCGTCAACTTTCCCTGAGTCCTTTCAGCCCAGTTTTCCTGCTGTCAATCTCTGAGTGCCTGTCTGTACCCTCAACTCTCATTACTGGTGTAACCCACCCCCTATGTTAAATTCCCTCTATTTGAATTGCCCAAAGGGATTGTTCTCTTGATCTGATATCAGGGCAGTGATACTCTTAGCGGGCAGAGACCTGGTCCTATGGGCAATCATGTACCATCCCGCAGAGCTTGAACGGCAAGATCTCTGATGAAGACTAGAGCAGGCAGGGTACACACGTGTTGGTGGCCATAAGCTGCTCTCTGGACCAGGAGCTCCCTGGGCATAAGGACCTTGTCTTGTTCATTCCCTGACTCCCCAGGATCTACTGCTGGGCTAACACGTGATTGGTACGCGAAGAAAATCACTTCAGTATTTTTAAATGAAGGGTAAGGGAATTTTTATTTAAATCTTTTTAAATGCAGGAAGAGTTTAACATGTTCATTTTATGCCGTGCAAAAGGAAGATTAGAGGCTTTCGAGTAATGTTTGTAAGCCACAGGAATCCCTGGTCACACTGTTTTATTGACCCATAATTGGCCCATCCTTTCAGAGAGGCAATGAGCCTAAAGGAACTTAATTTTCCAATTAAAAATTTAAAAGTCAATTTGATTTGCCTTCAAAAAAGCACAAAATTGTTTTGGTAGAATTCCTCTCTGAAACCCAAATTTAGCTAGTCAAATTCTACCCAGGCAAAGCACACTAACTCCAGGGAGGTGAATTATCACATCATAAAACCCCTATTTTTTAGTGGGACTCCAGCTGTTTGAGGTGTTAAATACCTATGTTGCCTTCAAAGAAAACTAGTTTTGACATTTACTTCTTAGAAGAAAGGCAGAGGCTAGCAGAGGCAAGGCTGGCAGAACTGGGACAGCTGGAGACCGTCCTGGTTGCCTGCTTCCCTTTCTAACTCCACCCTGACTCTGCTCAGCCCTCCCCCCGCCCTGCTCCCCTCCCTCAGCAGAGCAGGCCCTCGTTTTCACTCAGCTACAAATGACTGGTGAGAGCTTAGAAATCTGCCCCTCTCTAGTCCAGAACAGGCATATTCTCACAGTCGCCAGTTACATCAGTGCTTCTCTAACTGTAGCAAATGTTGGGATCGCCCAGAAGAATTACAAGCACAGATTTCTAGGTACCACTTGAGATTCTCATTAGGTAGTTCTGGATGAGGCCCTGCCATCTTTAACAAGTTCCCAAGTGATCCTAAAGCTGCCGTGTAAGGACTACCCTCTGAGAACCACTGCATTCGTCATAGGTACCCACTTGACTGCCTGAAGCCGCTTCAGATCCTTCTGAATATGAGGTCTGCCTGATTCTACATTTCCCAAGCAGGGTTGAGCATCATAATTTGACAAACAAACAGATAAGCAAACATTTTTTTTTAATATAATTTCTCCTGAATTTGCACCCCTGATTCTAGTTGATTAGGGTTATGGTGGCAGTTAGAAATCCATGTATTTTTTAAAGCTCTCAGTTGTTGCTGAGTTTCATACTTTGGGGAACCCCTATCTTGGGCAATCAGTGTTACAGAGGAAAAGAATTCTCTTAGTTCAA
This sequence comes from Redunca redunca, assembly GCA_006410935.1. NCBI lineage: Eukaryota > Metazoa > Chordata > Mammalia > Artiodactyla > Bovidae > Redunca > Redunca redunca. Next base: position 570,726 of record SJYQ01000730.1, read on the forward strand.
TCCCAGCCCCACCTCTTATAACCCAGGGAAATTTACTGGGTAAATTACTGAAACACTATCAGCCTCGGCATGTGAATCCGTAAAATGAACTCTTCAGCAGTCTCAAAGCCGCCTCTTGTCAGTCTCTGCCTTGCCTTGCTGGGGAAGGAACCCGGTCTCGGGATTCTGGAAAGGAGAAAGAAGAAAAAATAATGCACGTGGCAATGGCACATTTGTAATCTGGGGCCTCCAACCAAAACTCCAGGAGTGGGAGAGGAGGAAACACACCTCTTAAACTTCTTTAGTTCCAAAAACACACTGCCAGCAAAAGAAGAATTGCCTCCCTGCAAAGCAGCGGCTGTCTGGGTCACCAGCAAGCCTCACCCTTACACATCCTTTAACTGGAGTACCAATTATGTTTGTTGATCAACTTTAACCACGGGCTTTACTCATGTAATCGCACGCACCCCACCCACCCCCAACTCCCAGCTATCTAACTGAGGAAAAATCAATCATCAAAAAATGTCCAAAAACTGGACTTTAATTCATCCTTCTAAACTCATCAAATGGATTAACAGACTTGCCACGAGAAAATGACACGTGACTTAGCGGTTTACTTCATTTGTTCAGTGAACAGTTTCCAGAGTGCTCAGAACAAGGGCTCCTTAGATAAGTAAGACCAGCCCACAAAGAGCCCGTAGCTATTCCAGCAAAGCCCTCCAGTGAAAAAATTGTAGGGCTTCCCTGTGGCTCAGTGGTAAAGAATCCGCCTGCCAGTGCAGGAGACCCAAGTTCGATTCCTGGCCCAGGGAGAGCCCATATCCTGAAGAGCAGCCAAGCCCGTGAGCCTCGAGTACTGAGCCTCCTGCCCTGGGGCCCGCTCTGCATCGAGAGGCCACCGCAGCGAGAAGCCCGAGCATCACAGCTGGAGAGAGGCCTGAGAAGCAGCAAAGCCCCTCAGAGCCAAATATGAATTATTCGTTAAGAAATAAAGATTGCAGGTTCCTGAGTAGAAGCCTGCAGAGGATTCCATGCCTAAGGACAGTGCTCGTGACACGTCCTGTATAATAGCCATGAATTAGATACACATGCTGTGTGTTTCAAAAACCTGGCAGCTTTCTGAAGGAATGGTTGAACGACTCATGCCCAGATGGAGAGACCAGTTAAAACAGTGCTTTCTGAGCTTCAGGAGGCATAAGAATCACCTAGAAAGCTTGATCGAGACCACTTTGCTGAGTCACACTCCAGGTTTAGGAGGTCTAAGGGAAAGCCTGGAGAATGTGCTTTTCTACGTAGTTCCCCAACGCTGCTGATTCTGCTGGTCCCTGAATCACTCTTCACAAGACAAGGACTCCTTCCTGGGGGGTTGGAGAGGGTGGGCTGGATGTTTTGAGGAGGTTTGTAATATGATAATGATGGGTGTGAGAAATGGAATATTTCCTTCCATATCAGTAGACAAAGGATGTCACGGTCATCAGCGATTGCAGGCACCACTGACGGTGAGCTGGTGAGCCCCGAGGGACCTCCGGACATGAAAACACAGGATGCCAGCTCCAGATAGCTTAGGTGCACATCAAAGAAATGATTTCAGGGAGCCCAGACTCCGGCACCTTGCCATACAGAGACGCTGCCTCCTGGGCTTGAAGTCCTAAAAATGCCCGCCCAGTAAAACACAGCTCTCAACTTCTAGGTTGTGTATTTTTTAAGTCAAATAGGTGAGAGGGTGATGGGAGACTGGAAAGCAGGGTGGCCTGACAGAAAACTTGATCACTCGTCACACAAGCAATCAGTGGAGCAAACACCGCAGCACTAGATTCCAGGGTCAGAGGCAGCGAGTGCAACATGGAAACGTGGCCGGGAAAACCTCAGACCTGCGTTCCAGTCTCAGCTCCGCCACCCACTGACTGGGCGAGGATAAGCGGGTTACCAAGCCCTCAGACAATTTCTTCATCTATATATAAGTGAGCAAACCAAAGCCAGACCCCCGAGTCTTTGTAAGATGAAAGGAGATGGTTCACATCAAGCAAGCAGGTACGGCGGTCAGCACAGAATAGGGCCGTAAATAGCAGCTAGACTAAGTGACAGAGCCTGTGTTCTCCACCGGCCCCCGGCCTGAAGGTGAAGGCCGACACTTACAAGCTGTACACAAGGATGTTTATAATAAAGGCTATATTTATGGTTTAAAAAATGAGGTTCAGGGGCTTCCCAGGCGGTCCAGTGGCTAAGACTCCATGCTCCCAACACAGGCAGCTCGGGCTCCATCCCTGGTCATCGGGGAGCTAGATTCCCACATGCTGAAAGCAAGAGTCTGCAAGATGCAACAAAAGATCCTACTCAGACAGATTAATATTTAAAAATAAAAATAGAGTTCAGCGGGAGAACAGATTATTAATAATCAGCATGTCACAAGGATACTTTGGGGATTAAATATTATCATGCATCTGAAGCCCCAACACACACACATTATGTAATTTGTTGTTGTTTGGTTTCTCAGTCATGTTCAACTCTTTGCAAGCCGGCGGACTGTCACCCACCAGGCCCCTCTGTCCACGGGATTCTCCAGGCAAGAAATACTGGAGTGGGTTGACATTTCCTTCTCCAGGAAATGATCTCCAGGGGATCTTCCCAACCCAGGGGTCAATCCTGCGCCTCCTGCTTTGACAGGCAGATTCTTTACCACTGTGCCCCCTAGGAATTATCTAACAGGCCCCCGTATCATCTAACGGGCACTCGGGAAATGTTCACGTCTTCCTCCCTCCCCTCAATTCCAACTGAGAAGTTTGCTGGGAAAGCCTCACGAAGTCAATGTGGTTTGAGCGAAGTTTAAATTCTCCCAACCTGGGTGTTGCTTTTGTGTTTTCCCTAGCATTTGAAAGAGATAAACACCCTGTCAGATGGCCAGGGCACCCAGATCACATTTCCAGATGCTTCCAGACCCAGATCAGTCCATCCTTACAGACCACAAAGCACTGGTTTTCCCCTGCTAATAATCCACCTTCCCACCAGCGAGATCATGAAAGCAGGTTTGGTCAAATGCACTGTGCAGGGAAAGGCCTTTTGGAACTTTTTATCTTATCATGATGCTTTTGCTCTGCCAGGCACACGACATCATTAAAAGCATATTATTTAGCTCAACCTTCGAACACTCACCCCTTTGCCTGGTAGCCTGGGGCTTGGGGCTGTGGACGGCAGTTCTGTGGACTGCCTTTATGTCGCGGCACCGTGTCACCGAGTCCTGCAGGTCGGTGCTACGGAGGTCTGCTGGGGCGGGGCGGCTCCTGGCTCAGACATTTCGAGAGCCCTGCAAGGTGAGCTGGGTAGGCATCTGCCAATGAAATGACTCCTAATTACTCAGGAACGCTCAGCCGGGGCTGGCTGACACACTGGGCAATCCATCTTCGTGGAAAGACCAGACACCTGGTTTTCAGATCAGATGACTTGCCTGAGTCCGGTGAAATTAATTGCTTTATTTCTCAGTCCTCACACAGTCTTTGGAGAAAACGTGCAACCTAAATTCTGAGACCAGCCATTGATTTGTGGCTTAGTTTTCCTTACCAGATGGAAGGGGACAAGGGCCTTAACAGAGCAAGGGAGCTATTGATAACGTGAATGCAATATGTCTATGCAATCACTCCCAGGATTATAATTATATTTGATGGAGCTTCTTGTTCATGATTCCTTAGGTACCCTCAGGGGGTGGGTAGAAAATAGAGGACAAAACCTGCTCTACTCTGATCAAGGAACATTTTAATGGATAACCAACAAGGACTTAGGGTGTCTCTGCCCAGTGTTATGAGGCAGCCTGCATGGGAGGAGAGTTTGAGGAAGAATGGAGCCTTGCATGTATGGCTGAGGCCCTGCCCTGTTCACCTGAAACTCTCACAGCATCGTTTGTTAACTGGCTATGCGTGTGTGCATGCTAAGTCGCTTCATTTCGTGTTCAACTCTGACCCCATGGACTGTAGCCCACTAGGCTCCTCTGTTCCTGGGATTCTCCAGGCAAGAATGCTGGAGTGGGTTGCCATGCCCTCCTCCAGGGGATCTTCCCAACCCAAGAATACTGGAGTGGGTAGCCTATTCCTTCTCCAGGGAATCTTGCTGACCCAAGGATAAAACCCAGTCTCCCACACTGCAGGTGGATTCTTTACCAGCTGAGCTAACATGGAAGCCAAAAAAAAAAAAAAAATACTCATTATAAAAAGAGAGAGAGAAACACCCAAAGTCAGTCCTCTTCCCTGAGCCCAGGTGCAGTCCTGGAGGGAGCCCACACTCTGCCAAGCTTTCTATACGAGCGAAGGCTCCTCATAGCTTTCCATCTAGATGATTTTTCTTTTCCCTTCATTCTCAACCTTCACTTTCCCTCCCTCCCAACTTCCCTCTGCATCCCAGTGCGAAATGCCCATCTTTGAGGAATAGTGATGTATCTGGTCTTTTTTGCAAGAACCACTGGCAACATTTCCAACTCCTGGGTTTTCATAAACTGACGGGTGAACTGCTGATGTGTCTAAGAAGCAGTGTGGAGGAAGATGCAAGATTCCTAGGCTGCCTTCAGGTCACTCCCTCTAAAAAACTGTGTTTGTTCAGTCACTCAGTAGTGTCTAACTCTTTTTGACCCCATGGACTGCAGCACGCCAGGCTTCCCTGTCCTTCACCATCTTCCAGAGTTTGCTTAAACTCATGTCCATTGAGTCAGTGATGCCATCCAACGATCTCATCCTCTGTCGCCCCCTTCTCCTCCTGCCTTCAATCTTTCCCACCATCAGGGTCTTTTCTAATGAGTCGGCTCTTCCCATCAGGTGGCCAGAGTACTGAAGCTTCAGCTTCAGCATCAGTCCTTCCAATGAATTTTCATGGCTGATTTCCTTTAGGATGGATAGTGATAGTCAAGGAATAAGGGCTCTAAGTTCAATGCCCAGCCCCAGTAGCACCATTGCTCACAGCAACAGAAATCTCTGAAAAAAACTTCACAGTAAATTAAGTACAATTAGCAGAACAAATTTTATCAACACTAACACAGCCCAGTAAAGAAGTAATCACTCGGCCTTCATCCTCAACACCCATTAAGATCTGAGCCATTTCTCAAATCAGTGATCTTTTTAAGTGATCATTATCACGAATGCCTTCCTAAATTAGGGAATCCTCATTACAGGGTACCATAATGATATTAAACGTCAGCCTTTGCCAAGAAGTGGAGGTAATAAAGCTTCCCAAGAAGTGACAGCTCATATTTTTGATCCAAACCATAAAAATAGCTAAGTACTTTCTAATGCTTTGATAAGCTAGACTTTTTAAAATATTCCTTTAAGAAGCATTTCGTAGGATGACACACATAGTTCTACTCTGTCTTGTTTAACAAATAAGGAGACTGAGGCCAACTATGTCAAACAATTTGCAAAATGTCTTACAGCTAGTTAGTCACAAAACTCACTTAACATATGTAAGTGTACTCAGAAATAAACCTCATTGAGACAGAAGGGTAAAAGCACGTGCAGCTCTCTGCTTTTGCCCCCTCGAGAACGTCCCAGAGAGAATCACTCAGTCCATGGAAATGACCAGGACTGTGACAGAGATCTGGAGAAGGCGATGGCCCCCCCACTCCAGTGCTCTTGCCTGGAGAATCCCATGGATGGAGGAGCCTGGTGGGCTGCAGTCCATGGGGTCGCTAAGAGTCAGACACGACTGAGCGTCTTCACTTTGACTTTTCACTTTCGTGCATTGGAGAAGGAAATGGCAGCCCACTCCAGTGCTCTTGCCTGGAGAATCCCAGGGACGGGGGAGCCCGGTGGGCTGCCATCTATGGGGTCGCACAGAGTCGGACACGACTGAAGCGGCTCAGCAGCAGCAGCAGCGGCAGCATGACAGAGATCAACATTCAGAAAACTAAGATGACCCTGGGAGTTGGTGATGGACAGGGAGGCTGACGTGCTGCGGTTCATGAGGTGGCAAAGAGTCGGACACGACCGAGAGACTGAACTGAACTGAACTGATGACAGGGAAACCAGAAGATGGCTTCTCTGATCCAAAATGATTTTGGTCGATGGCTTCCACATAGCTGATTGAGGGGTAATACCTGCTTCCAAAGACTGCACCAAAAACTGTGGGCGCCCCTCACTAGCGACATTTAACCATCCTGCTTTGTTCAAAAAAAGATGGCAGGAAGAACTTACTATAATATAATAATGAGTTATGCCCTTGATGTGACATTTCACTAATGCCATTATGTTAGAAATGGAGATAGATTAACAAGATATTGTCTCTGACTGAAGAAGATGAAGCGACCTCAGAACAAAGAATATCAAAGTCTCAAAACCAGAAACAAATCTTATTTTCTATTTTACATTCCTATGCAAAAGAGACTCATTATTCACAATTAATATTTTTCAGCAGTCAGGCTAATGAACTTTATCCTTTACCTAACAGTTTTTGCTTCATTTTCTACTTAAATAGAATATAAATGTATGCAGTAACGTCTGGGATTATAACCTATTTAAAAGCCTCCATAACCTCAAAGATCCTAAGGGGTAGGATGAGTTAAATAAAAGTGTTAACTGGTTTTAACCAAAGGCCTCTGAAAAGCTAGAGCCAAATATTACATTATATATATAAATATAAAGCATATGGTTATATATATATAAAGCATATATATATATATGTCATATGGCCAAAGTATTGGAGCTTCAGCTTCAGCATCAGTCCTTCCAGTGAATATTCAGGACTGATTTCCTTTAGGATTGACTGGTTGGATCTCCTTGCAGTCCAAGAGACTCTCAAGAGTCTTCTCCAACACCACAGTTCAAAAGCATCAATTCTTCGGTCCAATTCTCATATCCATACATAACCACTGGAAAAACCATAGCCTTGACTAGACGGACCTTAGTCAGCAAAGTAATGTCTCTGCTTTTTAATATGCTGTCTAGGTTGGTCATAGCTTTTCTTCCAAGGAGCAAGCGTCTTTTAATTTCATGGCTACAGTCACCATCTGCAGTGATTTGGGGGCCTAAAAAAATAGTCTTTCACTGTTTCCACTGTTTCCCCATCTATTTCCCATGGAGTGATGGGACCAGGTGCCATGGTCTTTGTTTTTTGAATGTTGAATTTTAAGCCACCTTTTTGACTCTCCTCTTCCACTTTCATCAAGAGGCTCTCTAGTCCTCTTCACTGCCTATCTGAGTCCTTGGTAGTATCTGAATTTAACTAAATATCATTTCTTGGTGTGACTCAAACTGCAAATGTTCATGGGCATGCTAGGAGAAGCACAACAGAGTGATTACGCATTTTAATTCTAGAAAATGTCTTTGAATGTCAAACAAGATAATAGTTACTGATAAGTACTCTTGACACGAAGAAAGAAATGTTTGTTTGAGGCGGCAAGAATTGATCATTAAGGAAACGTTGGCACGCTGTAAATTCAGTTAGAACAGGATTTGCAGCGTCTACCATGCCAATCCATCCTCAAGCACCAGGTGGCGCACTTCTGCCTTCTTTTCACCATCCAAGGGCAGGAAAAAAGAAACCACCTCTGGAAGATGTTGGGTTTAGTTTTTTATGCTAATCACTCACCAAAACCAATTTAGCATCATAAACGTATATGAATCTACAGGTGCTTTCTCAGCTTTAAGACTGTCATTACTATCAGTGCAAGTTACTTCTCTTTGTTTTTTTATTAAGCTTTGAGCCAACGAAATATGAACATATCAACGAGCANGAACCTGCACCCTTTGCACTGGCAGAAGTCTTGACCACTGGACCGACACGGGAGTCTCTCATTTAAACTCCTCACACCTTCTTTTTCTAAGAAGTTAAGTAGAATATTTCTAAGGCTCCATTTTACTTGTAAACCTATGATTTTATCTGCTTTTGAGTCTAATATTGCGTAGCATAAGATGTCTCAAGGTAACTGGGGGAACAGGAGAAGCTAAGGAAGATTCTAGTACAAAACCCAACCCTCCTGAAGGTAAGAGTGTGCGGATTGTCCCCCATCTTCTCCACCTTCTCTGACGAGTAGAACCCAGAGCTCTAAGTGCGCAAAGGAAGAGAAGCCCTTTGGTGTAAAACTTGTTCCCTTCTTCTGGTCTAATTAATATTTACCCACCTCAGAGTGTATGCACAGAGGTCTTTCTCTAGCTGTAGCTATCTTGCACAGACTCCAGTAGCTAAATCAGCTTCACAGATTCCAACGCTTGGAGCCTACAACTCAAAAAGTCCAGCAAGAATGACAAGCCATGATTCTAGAACAGTGTATTACGCCCACCGAAGACCATACTGTTAGCCTGAAACTCCTTTTCTTATCACAGGTTCCTGCTTAACTCAGAAACTCCTGCCTGAACTCACTAGAGCACCATTATCTTTTTACACTGAGTTTACAAAAGCAAAGATCTCCAAATTCCTCGAATTGTATAGCATAATGCATTCTACACATAAAATCCACAGAGCAAATAACATTCATATTTTTACTTACAGAACCATCTCTTCCAAAACAAGCTAATACTGCATGGATTTACAAACTGGTCCAAGACACACACGTCATGGGCTAACCGTGAGAGAACACGTTTCTTTTTCAGTATGCCACGGCTTCCTTCCTTCTTGCTCATGCACTTCCGATGGTATTTTAAGAAAGATTTTCATGAGGGATGGGTCCTTAATTAAGACTTTAAAATGAGGGCAATAAATATATTTTATTGGTTATAACACCTTTTTCTTTATTAGAAGGATAACAGACTGCTGGTTAACTGGTCATGAAATATTCATTAAAAAGAAAAATATATGCTGTGAGCAATCTCAGTGGGTGCTCACTCATAGTTTTTCCACTGGAATTTTTTTCTGCATAAAGTGAAGGGAGGGAAGAGCAGAGCTTGACTGAGCCGAAAGGACTTTCTTTCTTTCTCTCTCTTTTGCCACCTTTAGGCACGCGGGATCTTAGTTCCACAACCAAGGATCAGACTCACATCCTCAGCGTTTCAAGCATGGAGTCTTAACCACTAGACTACCAGAGAAGTCCCTAAAAGATTTCTTAAATGCAAATCAGGGGATTTATCATAGTTACAAGACTCTTGGTAACTTTTTATAATCTCTGGCATTACAAAATCATTTGTGTAATAAGTAAGAATTTTTTAATCTTTTCAAAACCTTTTAAACAACACGAAAAATGATTGACAATCCCCAGGTACCGTCTCCTCCCCACTTTCTTTTCAGAATCTTCAGTATTTACCCACTGGCTTCTCGACTTTCAAACATGAACAAGCCTAGAATTTTTATTTTTCCCCTGGTTAACTATTTTATTTTTTTAAATTATAACAGCAAAATTGACCTTTTTTTCTATTGGCGTACAAGTCTTTCACTTTTGATACATGAATAGATGAACTTTGAATTTTAATATATGAATAGATGTGTTTAAACAGTGCCACAATCAGGGCATAGAATGGGTCCGTTATCCCTCCCTCCCCCAAAAGAGACATAAGATTTCGGTTCCCAAATTTATACGTTTTCATTTTTTCCCTTTTTCTCTAGTTCCTCTCTTTGCTCCCACACTGACAGGCAATCTTACGCTAGTTTGATTTTTAACAAAAGTAAAATGCAGTTAAGTACTGCTTTGCGAAAACGTTCAGAAAATTCACACTCGTCTAGAAGTAGCAAGAGGCAGCAGAGGGCTGAAACTCTGAGGTTCAGAACCCCCGTGATGAGAGGAGGGAGGTCACCGAACCCCAGGTGGGAAGCGAACACAGCGTTCTGCCTTGAGCTCCCTCTGGACCAGTTGGCCTGCCGAGCGTCACCCAAGGACCTTCCCGAGGACTGAGCTTCTCACTGATGTTCTCTTTGTTGCACTGCCAGAGTCAACCCAGAAGAGAGGGCAGGCTGTCTCAGAGCCCGCAGTGACTGAAAACTCTGATCCTCAAGCTGGAGGGCAGAGGCCCTGCTGAATACGGGCAGCATCAGAGAGCCCCCGGAGCGGTCACTGGCAGAGGCAGAATGGAGTGAGGGCATTGATGCTGTTTCAGCCGGTAGGTCCCTCGAAACTCCTGAATCTGTGTCCCAGAAAAAGAAGTTTCAAATCACAGAAAAATCTCAGATCCTTCAATGACTCATATTAACTACAGGTAAAAAGAATAAACCTGCAGGAGAACAAAAATGCTATCATCTGAAGGGCTATTTCCAGCTCTGTAAACGTCTAACTCCACTCATGCCACAAAGCTGAAGGTCTTGTAATACGGCCTGTGATTTACAGAAGGGAAAAAAAGAAAGATGACATTACTGAGAAGACCCGTTACTCCCGTGCCTCCTCTTGCAGTTCAGTGTTAAGTACTCTACAAAACTGATTCCTTGGTGGAAAGTGATTCTGTAATTCAATCGAGAGATCTTGCTAATGTCCCAGACTGCAAGAACATAGCTTAAGGGTTTAGGTTTAGCAGGAAGCCTCGCAAACCAGAGACCGAATTAGAGCCTGCCTCTTCCATCAGGGATGAGCGAAAGTTGTTGGCAACGTACTATTAAATAATTAGCAAGAGTTTGAAAAAGGAACTGTAAGACTCATATGGTTAAGTTGGTCTCAGGGATGGAAGGTTGGAAGGTGAAGGATGAAGATGAGACAGGACACCAGATGAATAAAAGGTGAAGGTCGATGACTGTTGAAGCTGGATAATTAGTAAATAGGAACAGAACAAACCATTCTGTTTACTTTTGTGTATGTTTGAAAATGTCTAAAATAAAAAGTTTAAGAAAGAAAGAAAAAAAAGAGATGTCATCGAAAGGACTAGGATGGGAAAATAAGGCTTCTTGAAAGTCAAGGAATTAATAGATGTTTCTCGGTTTGACCGTCTGAGCCACCAGGGAAGTTCAAGAATAATGGAGTGGGTAGCCCATCCCTTCTCCAGGGGATCTGCCCGACCCAGGGATTGAACCAGGATCCCCTGCACTCCAGGCGGATTCCTTACCAGTTGAACTACCAGGAAAGCCTTTATTAAAGGTAAATATAAATAAACGTATGATGACTTTGGTAAGACTCGTGAAGTCGTGAAGTCGTGTCCGACTCTTTGTAACCCCATGGACTGTAGCCCACCAGGCTCCTTCATCCATGGAATTTTCTAGGCAAGAGTAATTAATCAGTTCCAGTCCAATAAAAAATAATTTTAAAAAAGAAATACCATAGATTAGAAAGACTGGCCCAATATAGTCAAAGTGCTGAAACGAAAAAACTTAGAACCAAGAAAGAATTCTCAATCTAGTAAGATTATCATTTAGAATTTGAGAAGAGATAAAGTTTCCCAGACAAAAGAAAGCTAAAGAAGTTCATCACCACTAAGCAGGCCTTACAAGAATGTTCAAGGGACTTCTTTAAACAGAAAAGGCTCTAACTAGAAAAATGAGAATTACAACGTCTCAAGGAGTTTCTTGAATTTGTTGGGAACATCAAGTATGATGGGCAAGAAGAGGGTGAAATGAACAGTTTGCTCAGTTAGCCACTGGGCAAATTTTCCAATGTTTATTAGCACAGTCTTGTCCCCCTCATGCTAAGTTTTACCAACGGGTCCCAAATCCAGCACTAACCCATCACCAGCCAATTACCAGTTAGTAATGGGTTAGTCATTTCTGTACTCCAGGAATCCCCCACTTTCCTTAGAGTGGGAATTCCTGGAGTACAGAGATGTCTGTGTACATCAAAGAGTACCATCATAGCTAAATTTAAGAAGTAGCTGGAACACTTTAGCAGACAGTAATTTATTCGATCCTTACAAATCCAATTATTTGGGGCTTCCCAGGTGGCACAGTGGTAAAGAATCCGCCTGCCAATGCAAGAGACGTGGGTTCAATCCTTGGGTCAGGAAGATCCCCTAGAACAGGAAATGGCAACCCACTCCAGTATTCTTGCCTGGAAAAGTCCATGGACAGAAGAGCCCAGTGGGCTACAGTCCATGGAGTCAGAAAGAGGCAGACACAAGTGAGCAACTCAGCACAAGCATACCATTAGGAAACTGAGGGATGGATATACTCTGGCTATTACTCATTTATTTAAATGTACGACTTAAAACAAATCCAATTATTTGACCCTTTTTTACAGGAAGGACACGAATTATTACTCATACTTTACATATGATCAAACTGAGGCTCCAAAAGGTTATAATTTACTTACTGTTACGCTGCCCGTGAGATTACAAACAAGCCTGATTTTCTGATTGCTAATGGAGTAGCAATTCTATCAGACCAGAGTTGCCCTCCGCTGTCACTAATGATCACACACAGGGGTGAGCAAAGCATTCCCCTGGAGGCTGTGAGAGAGACAAGAACCACCGGAAGGCCTCCATCCCACCGCAGTCTGAAATCTAACTGAGAGAATCAGGCATTTCATTTGTAAACAAATTTCTTTAAAAAAAAAAAAAAAAAGCATGTAATAGCTGTGTTTAAATGTTGAAAAACAGATAATGAGAGATAGTCCAGGAAATAAAAGCCACAGGACCTGGTGCTTCAAACTGAACAAAAGGGAAGATTCTTTCAACAAACACTTCACTATATTTTTTGAGCACCTACTATCTCTCAGCTACTTTTGTCCAAGACCAAAGACCCTGCACTTTTCCTAACTAGCTTCTCACAGCATTTGAAGAATCTGAGTAGGAAAGAGACTCCAGAATGCACCCAGATGTCTTTGGGGGCCCCTGGGGTACACAATTGATGGGGTCTCTGGAGCCAGTGCGTGTCACTGGGCTGGTACTCAGGATGTCATGCCAAACTTCACGTGGCCAGGTGGCTATTTCATGCCCCTACCCCACCCCTGTCTTGTCAAGCAATCCATACTTTGAGAAAACTACTGAGAAAACATTCCTGGGACCAGATTAGTTTTCAGATCTACCTAGTTCAGCTCAGCTGTGTCCGACTCTTTGTGACCCCATGGACTGCAGCATGCCAGGCTTCCCTGTCCATCACCAACTCCCGGAGCTTGCTCACACTCATGTCAGATCTACCTAATGGGCTGTGAAATGTGCTGTGTTGGCTCCAGCCATCACAGGCCATGTAGCCCGCTCTGATTTGTAGCCACGCTGACTGGTCAGGCTCCGGAGCACATTCTTCTGGCTTTTATCCTTTCGAGTCTTTGGGGGAGAGAAATCTCCCTGCAGGTCTTTCTGGCTTATCTTCCCTGTTCACTGGCTCACACACACACGTCTTTTGTTTTTCTGTTTTGCTGGGAAAGTTTCTTCCATGTCCCAATCTCAGCCAGCTCCCAACCAGAATAGCCAATGAGGGATATTATTTTTAAGAAGAACTGTGTTTATTTTTAAAAATACATTTGATTTGTTTCTTGGTGATAAGCCTTACTACAGGGAGAGTTGCATGCTTCACACCGGCTGTAAACTGGTTTTCTTTTTTGTTGTTGTTTTAAGTGTGTTTTTTGTTGGTTTTTTTTACATTTCTTTATTATGATAACTTTTTTCTTTTTTTGGCCATTCTTCATGGCATGCAAGATGTTAGTTCCCCTTGCTATTGTTGTTCAGTTGTTCAGGCGTGTCTGACTCTTTGCAGCCCCATGGACTACAGCACACCAGGCTTCCCTGTCCTTCTCTATCTCCTGGAGTTTGCTCAAGGTCATGTCTCTTGAGTCGGTGATGCCATCCAGGGATCAAACCCATGCCCCCTGCAGAGGACATGCAGTCTCTGGACTGCCAGGGAGTCTAGAGTGAAAGTCAGTCAGTCCCGTCCAGCTCTTTGAGACTGGGACCCACCAGGCTTCTCTGTCCATGGGACCCTCCAGGCAAGAATATTGGAGTGGGCTGCCATTTCCTTCTCCAGGGGATCTCCCCAACTAAGGGATTGAACCTGGGTCTCCTGCCTCGGAGGCAGATTCTTTACTGTCCGAGCTATGAGGAAACCCGGACTACCAGGGAAGTCCCTTAATTTTTATTTTAATTGAAATGTGCTTGACATACAAGATTGTGCCGATCTCCGCTGTAGCACAGAGTGACTCAGTCACACACATGATACATACTTTATACAACCATATTCTTTCCCCTTATGACTTATCCCAGGAGACTGGATATACATGTAGCCCTGTGCTATACAATAGACCTTGTTGTTTATCCTGAGCTGATTTTACAGTCAATGAGTTACAGTAACTCATTAATGTAATGAATCAACTGTCATCTGCCTACTATGCACCAGAAATTCAGGAAGAAAAAACTGATTTCTTTACCATATAGTAATTTTTCAAAACTAGAAAAATTATTACTAGATCCTTTTAAGCAGGGGCTCCCCTGGTGGCTCAACTGGTAAAGAATCCGCCTGCAATGCCGGAGACCTTGGTTCAATCCCTGGTTTGGGAAGATCCCCTGGAGAAGGGAAAGGCTACCCACTCCAGGATTCTGGCCTGGAGAATTTCAGACTGATAGTCCATGGGGTCAAAGAGTCGGACACGACTGAGCAACTTTCACTTTCACTTTAAGCAGATTCCAAAGAGTGGAAGAGCTGATCTCTGCCGTGGGCTTCATTACCCCGTTTTATCCTTACCTCCCACCACCGCAGCACAGACCCTCGGCTCTGCCAGCCCAGGCTCCTCACACACGGCTCCTCGCCCCCTGGGTCCTGTCCATCACCCTGGCTGCAGTGTCCTCTTAAATACTGATTCATATTCCACGTACCCTTGAGGCCAAGGTGGTTCCCAAATACCACGAAAGCATTCCTGGCCACTCCATCCTCACAGCCCTGTCCCTCCTCTGAGCTCCACTCTACAGCAGCCGTGAAGTCAAAGTGAAGTCAAGTCACTCAGTCGTGTCCAACTCTTTGCCACCCCGTGGACTGTAGCCTACCAGGCTCCTCCCATGGGATTTTCCAGGCAAGAGGACTGGAGCGGGTTGCCATAACCGGTACCATTTCTGCAAAATGCAGAAACTTCGACGGCTGGTGTCAGAGGCTACAGCTGGTGCCTCTCCCAGCGCTGAGCGTGGAGGTGACAGAGTAACTGACTCTGAACCGATCTCCTGTGTTGTTAGAGAATCTAGAAGGAAAAGGTGGGTCCCAGAGGTGTTTGTTTTCCAATCAGTCTGCTTTTATATTTTTAGGTTAGACGGCAGTAATTTAATCTGCCTCGTTTTGCCCGCCACCTTTCAGCACGTTTCCCCCAGAAGTCTCAGTTCTAAATTATACCCTTTTCTTAGTTTTGTGCCCCTCTTTTCACCCCATCAGTCAAAATTGAACCATTTTCATTTCTCAGACAAAACATAAAAAATGAATTTGGTGATTTCCATTAATTAGAGACTATTCTTACTAAAGAAATCAGGAGCAAAAAGCTGGTTAAAAAAAAACAAAAGTCTTAAAAATCTGCCAAACAGATCTGCAGCTTCTTATACCGCCCAGTCCCTCGTCTCATCTCAGCAGCAGTCAGAGCCGAATTGTCCTGGTTCCCTTAGAAACTGCCCACTGACCCCTGTCAGAGGCATTCACGTGTAAACAGTGTTAGGTAGAGCAGAACCTGGAAGATTTCTGCACGTGCCTCTTTGTGCAGCAGAACTCTACATGCTTTTCAAGATCTTAACCCACCTCTCCTTCTCCCTGCCCCCCAGAACTAATCTATATGCTAATTTGCACTTGATCATGCCGCCCCACAATATGGTAATTGCTGTAATGTTTTCCAGGGAGGAAAAAAAAGAAGAAATTGAGCCGTGCCTCCATCTCTGAAGTCTGCATTCGTGAGGACCTCGGCCCAAATAGCAAGTTGAAAGCCGGAGTCCACGTCGGTGCTTTGCCTCATCCAGGTCAACGTGAAATTTTTCTGGAAAAACTGGAAATGTTCTCCTAGGCTGCCTTATTCTGAAATGATCCCCAGAAGTCCCAGGTGTCTGGGCAGGCAGTGAGTTAAGGGGACTGCCTTCGCCTACCTGAGAGGGTCTCTAGATTTATTGGAAACCTGAAAGCTCTCACTTAACGGCTCACCCTCTGCAGGCTGGCCAGGTAGCCCAGGCTTCCGGCTTCTCCACTTCTCTGCTTCCACGCAGGGGTCCCTCCCTTCTTGCCCCGGTTTGCACCATTGCCCTGCAATGCTATTAAGATGTCAAATGCTGGAGTGACAATAAGAGAGCCCTAATTAAACAGCATCAAAGAGGGCCCTCGAAGGAACAGACTGAACCCAAACAAGAGGAGCTTGGGACCGGAAACGGGGAAGAAAGGCGAGGGGGACTTGGTAATCAGCTGGGTTTCAAGCCACGGGTTTGTTGTGTGTAGTTAAAGGGCCCAACGACACAAAGAGCTCCCCACGGTGTCAGGCCAGAGACCACGTGCGGACACACCAAGACAGAAGGGGTAACGCTCCCTGAGCCCTGTGACCAGAGTCACATTGTAATTGGCCTCCGAGATCACTTATGGCGATCAGGGAAGTGATATACTTCTGAATAATTATGAATAATTAGGCACATTTATGAATAATTACACTGATAATAACTATCCAATTCATTCCATTTTAAAATTGTAATTCAGTCGTTATGTGTTGGATAGTCATTGCCTCCCTCCTGCTTTCTGCATATTCATGGTCTAAGCCAACTGCCAGTCTCACCGAGTCTGGAGCTTCTCTGCAGGTCAGGGTGGTTACAGCAACAGCCAGGTCCTGGACTCATCCTGGGGACCAGAGAACACACTGGTGGGCAGGGTCGGAGCTTCATAGCTTTCACGATTGACTTGGAAGCGTCTGAACAGTAGAAAGCAGCAGAAAGCACATAGGAAACACATTCCTGAAAAGCTGGAGCTCTGCCAGCTTGTGACTCATTTATCAACATGCCCAGGACTTCAAAGTAATGGCCCGGAGCTCACTGGTGCTTTCAGTGCTGATGGTAAAAAGAAGCTGTTGTTTCCACCACGTGTCATTGTAAAGAACACCAGTAAACTGTACAAGAGCTGTCTCTTCATGGTATCTTCTGATCAGAGTTCTAGGCTGCTTAGAAATCAGAAGTCCCAGCTGGAAGATGGAATTCAAATAATGTGTGTTTCCTCAGGTTTTGAAGCAAAATGTGCAGCGGTCTTCTTGCCTTACTCTTGTTTCCTCTCATCCTGCTTTTTCTTTTTCTTTCTCTGTGTCTCCCTCTCCCTCCCTCCTACACTTTTGCCAACTTCTCTGTCACCATCGTGCCTTTTTCTGTTCCAGTCTTAACAATGACAATCATAAAAGTAAGCTGCTTGATGTTGCTCAGTCGTGTCTGACTCCCTGCGACCCCATGGACTGTAGCCCACCAGGCTCTTCTGTCCATGGGATTCTCCAGGCAAGGATACTGAGGTGGGTTGCCATTTCCTCCTCCCAGGGCTCTTCCCAACCCAGGGACTGAATCACCTGAGTCTTCTGCATGGCAGGCAAGCTCTTTACCACTGAGCCACCAGGGAAGCCCCAAAATAAGCTTATATTTCCCCAATTCCAGAAGTAATATGTGTTAACTCGGAAATTTGGAAAGGATTCAGGCATAAGGAAAATGGAATTTAAAAAGTCAATATCTCAACACCTGAGAGAACCAATATGAATTTAATATTATGAGGGGTTTTTTTCCATGCCTATTTTATACAACCAAGGTTATATTACAAAACCTATTTTGCATCCCAAAATTTTCTTTAACATTGTGCATAGAATTGCATTTTCCATATTATTAAACCATAAGCATATTCCTGTGTTATTAAAATTTATGTTTTAAAAATTTCAAGTTTGATATGGCCAGATGAAATTATATGAAAATGTGTATGATAGTCATTTACTGATGCTTTGGATATCCATATGTCCCATTTTTTGCTAGTTTGCCATATAATCTTGTGGGGAAGTCTTTTCATTCTTATGTCTCACTCTATTATTTCCATGCTCCCCTCCTCTTAGATTAAGACTTGATGTGGGCGTAAGGAAGTACGAGGCTCCAGAAATGAGACAGTGGAATAATGTCCCTGGTTTAGCACACAGGCTTATAACAAACACACAATCTTTGGAGGGATGAGCAACAATAACATCCTGCAGTTTACCTCTAAACAAAACTTTTTGTACAGAATAAGCTATAACAGGATTCCGCCTTGGATCTTAACCAAGGGGTCTTGGTAACTGAAACACCTTCTAATGCCTCCCTTCCTGAGACTTGATTACAGAAAAACAGAGGCCTGAATGGCATCTTGTTGAGCTTCTGAACAGTTGTTTGCAAGGACAGCTTCGGGGGCCTCAGCGCTGCCTGGTGAGCTTTGTGAAAAGGCGTGTTCCCGAGTCCACGTCGATACCCTGAGTGAGTGGAGCTGGGGGCGAGGAGCAAAGCGGGAAGTGAAGCAGGCGGCAGAGATGAGGTGCCGCGCGTGTCATGCCAAGAACCCTGGACTGCACCCTAGAAGCACATGATTCGTGTGAGCGACCCAGACGAGGGGTCACGGGAGAAGGGTGAGCCTGGTGCAAGGGAGCAGAACAAACTGAGCGGCGGAGTCAGCGTGCAGAGGTCCAGCCTGAGGGGAGGCTTCTCTTTCCTTCGTGAGGCAGGCAGCACCCCTCTGTAAGCTGCCACCATCAGCCTCTTGGAAAACAGCTTGAGCCCCAAGTGTCAGCGAGCCCCCACCCCCTTCCCCTCTGCCTTCTCCCTCCACACAAAGAGGCCATTATCTCCCGCCACCCCCCGACATGGTTTTTTAGAACGAAGTATTTGGATAATGATTCTGCTGCCCAGCCAACCCCTCCTCCCCCACTTTCCCTGCTGCCAGCTAAATTCTAGTGATTGATGGGGGCAATACTTGGAAATTTTGAGATGTGGAGAGAGGGAGAGGGGAAGAGGACCACTGAGGACAAGGAGGGCGGGGAGAGGAGCTGCTGGAGCACCCGGGACATTAGAACGTGTCGGGCTGGTAAATGCTTCATTGAGGTCATGATGATAAAGATTTATCTCTGAGCATATATATGCATTTTACCTAAAGATCTCAGGCGTCCATAAGGAAATCACAGGAACAGGCCCTAAATGAGAATCTCTTAGGAGTGGGATCTGAATTGTAAATACCTGCCAGAATCTCACACATCAAATTACAATAAGCAGAATGATATTTTAAGCAGCTTAGTACTTAAAGGGTAGAGGGTGGATCTTCCCTGGTGGCTCAGACAGGGAATTTAAAGAATCTCCCTGTAATGCTGGAGACCTCAGTTCGATCCCTGGGTCAGGAAGATCCCCTGGAGAAAGAAATGGCCATCCACTCCAGTATTCTTACCTGGGAAATCCCATGGACAGAGAAGCCTGGCGGGCTACAGTCCACAGGGGTCGCAAAGAGTCAAACATAACTTAGCAACTAAACAAAAGCCACCACAAATAATCATACAATCCCTAATACCACTTTCCTCTAAGAATTCGAGATTGAATCCCGGGCAGTCCAGTCGTTAGGACGCCACACTTCCACTGAAAGGGGCACAGGTTCGATCCCTGGTCAGGGAACTAAGTTCCCCGAAGCCACATGGTGTAGCCAACACAAAACAAAAAAAGAATTCAAGATAGTTCAGAATTTTCCAATGCCTTGTGATTGTTTTGGATGTCACTTATTTTAGGGAGATGCATCATTTTCCTGGGACAAACATTTACAGATGAACAATTCTGAATAACAGAGAGCTTGTCCAGTAGAGTAATAACAGGAATAATAAGGAACAGGACGAGGTGACAGGAGGCCCAGCTCAGCCTTCACTTTCTCCCCACACCCACCCTAACAGGCTCCTCCGGGTCCCCCTTTCACACTTGAGTAGAGCTTTCAAGAGGCCAGGAAGCCTGCCCAGGTCAGGCAGCCTGTAAAAGGCAGAGACAGGAATTTGAACCCTGACCTACCTACCTGTTTACCCCTAAGCTCTTTTACTGAAGGCTCGGGAGCGTACAGCAAGGTTCAACTTACCAAGAACTCAAAAAAGGAAAAAAAAAAAAAAGAACACTATTGAGAAGCAAGTAGAAAAACAGCCCATTTTATAAAAGGAAAACCACAAGGCTAAAACTTAATATTAAAATACTTAGTATAAAAATTATATATGTGTGTGTGCTTAGTCGCCCAGCCGTGTCCGACTCTTGCAACCCCTTAGACTGTAACCCGCAAAGCTCCTTGTCCATGGGATTCTCCAGGCAAGAATACTGGAGTGGGTTGCCATTTTCTTCTCCAGGGGATCTTCCCAACCCAGAAATCAAGCCCAGGTCACCTGCATTGCAGGAAGATTCTTTACAAACTGAGTTTACGAGGGAACCCCCCCAAAAAAATTATATAAAAATTTATTAAGAAAAAAGAGCTAAAAGAAAACCAGATTGTAATGGAAACAATGTTAAAAATAAAAGTACTTTATTATCAAGACATTAGGAACATAATGTATTATTCAGTCTATTTGAAACTGATATGGAATTTATAATTTTATTTTTGTTAACAAACTGGAGATGAAATAGTGGTAACCACTCTTTTTTTTTTTTTTTTGGCCCCCCATGAAACATGTGGGATCTTAGTTTCCCAACAGGGGTTCAAACCCACCCCCCACCCCCTGCAGTGGAAGCATGGAGTCTTAACCACTAGACCTCCAGAGAAGTCCCTCGAGTTTGTATTTCTAATACAATGGCTAAACTTCATTTTCCTGTGACTTCTCTCTTCCTATGTCCACAGGCTGATGGACTAAGATGAATTGTGATAGGATTGGTAGAACTCCAAGTAATGTCAAATAAAACATCTTATGTGTTGTTTCTGTTTTAATTGTACAGCATCTTATAGTCTCTACCAGAATGATCAACCTGTCACTCACATTGTTTGACTATTGATTAAGTTTCAGAACTGTGTTGACATAAGTCTGACTGTAAAAAGAAAGTCAGCTCCCTTGCCTCCTGCCACCAGGATTCCCAGTCTCATGCCGATGCCTTTTTACATGATTAATGTTGTTCTGAAAAAGCTACAGAATCAATAAACATTTTCTGAAGGAAAGTTATCTACATCCCTGAAGAGGGGTGCCTATTTAGTTTCCCACTAAATCTACAAAATGCATTACCCTTTGGAGTGGAAGGGTCAGTCTTGGCTGCTGGATAAGAATAAGGAATTTTGCTTAGATTTATTTCTTCTTTTCAGAGTGAAAGCCCTATGGCGAGGAGGACACCAAATAGTCTCCCGGGTGGCCAGGAGGACTAACCACACTCACTCTGGTTTACAAACACCCCTGAATGACCCAAGTTAGACACAGGAGGGATCAGATCCTTTGGAGCTTCTGCTGTGAATGCTTCTTAAAAGAACAAAGCTGAGGGCTTCCCTGGTGGCTCAGTGGTAAAGCATCTGCCTGCCAATGCAGGAGACTCCGGTTCGACCCCTGATCCGGGAAGATCCCACAAGGCACGGATCAACTGAGCCCGTGCCCCACAGCTACTGAGCCTGTGTTCTAGAGCCTGAGATGCGCAATTGCTGAGCGCACAGGCCTTAACTACTGAAGCCCGAGCACTCCAGCCTGTGCTCCAGAACAGAAGCAGCCAGCACAATCAGAAGCCCGGGCACCCCAGCTAGAGGGGTGCCCCCACTCACCACAACTACGGAAAAGCCCACAGAGCAGCGAAGACCCAGCGCAGCCTAAAATAAATAAATATATTTTAGAAAACCTCTTTGTTAAAAAAAAGTTATCTCTCTCTCTCTCCTACCTCCCAGCCCCCGCACACTTCCCCCCCCANACCCAACCCCCGCCTTTCATGTGCTCAGTCCCCCTGCCCCATGGCCAGGAGGTCCCGCCTTGAGTCACATCTGACACTGAACCCCTGTCTTGCTACATGTCACTCCGGACCCAGGGAAGGATAAGGAAGAATGGATGGATGTTGGAAGGCCTTTGCTCATACTGATGGGACTCTTGTTGGAATTCTGGTCTCTTGAGTCAGAGCTGACTCGAAAAATAAAGCAAGACCAGGCGATGCCATGTGATAAGCTGAGAAATGACTGTCAGCTCCCTCAGCCTCAGTGAGGCGCCTTCGGGACCCTGTCAACACAAGGTCAACACGCTGAATCTGATCTCAGAGTTGCAACGAAAAACTTCCCCTGTGCGCTGAAGAGTAAGAAGACTAAGTCTTCTTGAAGAGGACACCATGGCCCTTCCTTCCATGCAGCAAGGATTCCCCAATCAGCAAGCTTCTGAGGCTATTTGGGGCACAGCTCTTCAGTGAGAATTCTCTCCGTGCCTGGAAAGAATGAAAATTAGCAGTCCAACTATGTCATGGGAACAACCTGGGACATTACTTAATAGATCTAATTACATGAGAATAATTTCATTAGCACCAGCTTTCAGTTGAATATGCCACAAATGGTCCCCAAAATGTGTATTTCCTTCCTGGAACCTATCCATAATGAGATTTTTGTGGCTGAGGGTTTCTTCCGTAGGACAATGAACACATTAAGCAGCCAGGCAGGCTCGGGTTTGTATCTGTCATAGTTTATTTACAAAGTCTTCCTATAAACACCAGGATAATGTCACTGAAGTCATGTGGGCAGCGTTAGAGAGACTATCTAAGTAGTGGACACATTTGCAGAGGCCAGGAATCCTGGCTCCTCACTGACCACCCTTCTCTCCCAGGGTGGGAACTAGGGGAGCCCCAGGCATCCTCCCGGCCCCTCACAGGGCCAGGGAGCACTTCCTCTCATTATGATGCAAAGACCTGAGTTTCCTGCTATGAACAGGCTTCAGATAAATCTAACCAATAAGACCTTTCCTTCCTTTCCTTCCTCTTCCCTCCTTTCATATCTTCCTTCTTCTTTTCAATTTCTCTCTCTTCCTTTTTTTTCCCTTTCTTTCGATACTTCTCTCCCTCTTCTGCCCTCCAACTCTCAACACACTGGAGAGTAAACATTCAATAATGAATCTTGTACACACACACACATATATACATAATATAATGGAATATTCAGTTCAGTTCAGTTCAGTAGCTCAGTTATGTCCGACTCTTTGCGGCCCCATGAATTGCAGCACGCCAGGCCTCCCTGTCCATCACCAACTCCCGGAGTTCACTCAAACTCACGTCCATCGAGTCGGTGATGCCATCCAGTCATCTCATCCTCTGTCATCCCCTTTTCTCCCTGCCCCCAATCCCTCCCAGCATCAGAGTCTTTTCCAATGAGTCAACTCTTCACGTGAGGTAGCCAAAGTACTGGAGTTTCAGCTTTAGCATCATTCCTTCCAAAGAACACCTAGGACTGATCTCCTTTAGAATGGACTGGTCGGATCTCCTTGCAGTCCAGCTAAGCCATGCCCTGTGGGGTCACCCAAGACAGGCGGGTCATGGTGGAGAGATCTGACAGAATGTGGTCCACTGGAGAAGGGAATGGCAAACCACTTCAGTATTCTTGCCTTGAGAACCCCATGAACAGTATGAAAAGGTAAAATGATAGGATACTGAAAGAGGAACTCCCCAGGTCAGTAGGTGCCCAATATGCTACTGGAGATCAGTGGAGAAATAACTCCAGAAAGAATGAAGGGATGGAGCCAAAGCAAAAACAATACCCAGCTGTGGATGTGACTGGTGATAGAAGGTCCGATGCTGTAAAGAGCAATATTGCATAGGAACCTGGAATGTCAGGTCCATGAATGAAGGCAAGTTGGAAGTGGTCAAACAGGAGATGGCAAGAGTGAACGTAGACGTTCTAGGAATCAGCAAACTCAAATGGACTGGAATGGGTGAATTTAACTCAGATGACCATTATATCTACTACTGCGGGTAGGAATCCCTTAGAAGGAATGGAGTAGCCATCACGGTCAACAATGGAATATTAGTCATAAAAAAGAATGAAATAGTGTCAAACATTCAACATGGATGGACCCAAAAATAATCATATTAAGTGAAGTAAGTCAGACAAAGACAAATGTCATATAATACTACTTATATGTGGGATCTAAAAAAAATACAAATCAAATTATTTATAAAACAGAAATAGAGTCACAGATGTAGAAAACAAACTTATGGCTACCAAAGGGGAATGGGAAGGAAAGGATAAACTGGGAGACTGGAACGGACATACACACACGACTATGTATAAAATAGATAACTAATAAGGACCTACTGTAGAGTACAGGGAACTTTACTCAGTAATGACCTATATGGGGAAAGAATCTAAACACAGTGGACATACTTATATGTGTAACTGATTCACTTTGCTATACAGCAGAAACTGGCACACCATTGTCAATCCAATATACTCCAGTGAAAGTTAATTTTAAAATGATACCCAAACAATGAATCTTACTCTCTGATAATAAAGGATTTTAATTGCAATTTCAGCCCCGTCCAGAGTCTTCAAAGATGTCGCTAAGACTTACTTATGGAGAATCAGATCATCCCAAGACTCCTTAAAGACTAATCAATAAATATGTGAAAAAACAGCTTCTACCGCATCAAATCGCCAACCTGGGAAATGGGCATTAACATTTTCCTTTAACTTTCTCCAATTCAGCTGAGCTGCCAGAGGTCTCTCCTGTTACCAGCATTCCTCTGTGTTTTCTTTTGCACCAGCTAGAAGCACGGGTCTCTATAAATTGCCACCAAGTCCCTAATTACTAAACCGTGTCCGGTCTCCAGTAGCAGTGAAATGCCACTCTACTGGAATCAGCAGGAAGGGGTTGATGTTCCAGATGAAAGCAGGCCACCAATAAAACCTCATTAATACCTGCAGCTTTAGAGAAAGAACACGGGCCACCGCCATGCTTCAAAAATGTCAAGAGATGAGGATGACAAAGCACGCCTCCTCCCTGCTCCCCAAGCCCACCCCCCAGGGACAGACAGTGTTCTAACCAGGTTGAGCGAGAACAAGGCATTCCCAAAAAGAAGCCCAAGAGGGGAAAAAATGTACTAAATTCAGTCTTTTCCCCTCCATAAGTCATCTGCCTCCAGAAGTGTGTTCGTCCCCGCAGTCTCTCGTATAGCAAAAAAAAGAGAGCTTCAGGTGAAAGGTTACCTACATTTATAATGTCAGGCACCAGGCCTGCCGAGGTAAAAGGTAAATGGTAATTTTATCATTAGCATGCCTGACCCCTGGCCGCCCCATATCTCACAGGAAACGTTACCAACAGCTCACCTGTCAAGAGGCAAATGCTTAAAGGTCAATGAGCACAGAAATCTTCCAAGCTCACAGCTGAATTGCTGACACCTTTTATTATTGCCGCTTAAATAAATGATTCAAGGAGCAAGATAAGGAAAGACCAGCTTCGGGGGAGGTTCCATGAGGGCTTCTTGGGGGTTTTGTTTCAAAACTCTAAAACTCTTTGCTATGCATTGGCATTGTGAAGCAAGCCAGGCTTCAAGGCTCCATAAATATTCCTGGACTTGAAGGATTTTCAGTATTCCTCAAAAAGACACCATCCATTTGTAATGGGATTTGGCAACGAAGTTCCCTTACTGTTTTGCTTTTTATCCTACAGAAATTGAACATTTTCTCCTCCTTTCTATTAGTGGCAGCAGGGCAGATAGTAAGTCTGCTTTTCACAGTGTCGTGTGAATATTGCCCAGTTGGAAAAGTAAGAGGGATGAATGGAGATTTGAAAGGTTGTTCACTTATTCTTTTCACAGTTAAAATTATAGGTAAAAATATATCATTTAATTTAAGCATGGCAGTTCCTCTTATGGTTCCAAATGGAGTTCCCAAGTGGTTAAGCAACACATACCACTTCTGGGGTTCTACCCAAGAGAATCAAAACCCAAGACTCAAACAGACACTGGTACAACACGTTCACAGCAGCATTATTCACAGTAGTCACAAAGTAGAAATAGCTCAAGTGTCCGTTCATGAATAAATGGATAAACACAACCTGATATGCACTTACAACAGAATATTATTCAGCCTTGAAAAGGAGCTCAGTTCAGGTCAGTTCAGCCACTCGACCATGTCCAACTCTTTCTGACCCCATGGACTGCAACACGCCAGGCATTCCCTGTCCTTCCCTGTCCTTCCCAGAGCTTGCTCAAACTGATGTCCATCGAGTCAGTGATGCCATTCAACCATCTCACCCTCTGTCGTCCCCTTCTCCTCCTGCCTCAATCTTTCCCAGCATCAGGATCTTTTCTAGTGAGTCAGTTCTGTGCATCAGGTGGCCAAAGTACTGCAGTTTCAGCTTCAGCATCAGTCCTTCCAATGAATATTCAGGGTTGATTTCCTTTAGGAGTTAAATTCTGATAAATGATACAACATGGATGAATCTTAAAAACATTTTGTAAAGTGGAAGAAGTCAGACACAAAAGGACAAACAGTGTAATCGCTCCACTTGTATGAGATGTCCAGAAGAGGGTGCGCCACAGGGACAGAAAGTAGATTGGTAGTAACTTGAGACTCAGGAAGAGGGAGGGAATTGGAGAGGAGGTCACTCAGGGGAGGGGAGCACTTTCTTGGGCTGATCAAAAACCTCTATGTCATCACAGAGCACCAAGTTGAGCTCCCTATGCTTTACAGCAGGTTCCCAGGAGCTCTCTATTTTACACATGGTACTGTATTTAGAGCCTTTCTTGGTAAGCTCGGACTTCCCTTGTGGCTCAGCTGGTAAAGAATCCGCCTGCAATGTGGGAGACCTGGGTTCAATACCTGGGTTGGGAAGATTCCCCTGGAGAAGGGAAAGGCTACCCACTCCAGTATTCTGGCCTGGAGAATTCCGTGGACTATAGTCCATGGGGTCACAAAGAGTCGGACGTGACTGAGCGAGTTTCACTTTTACTTTTTCTTGGTAAGCTCAGGGGGTAAAGAATCTGCCTGCAATGCAGGAAACCCTGGTTCAATTCAGGAAGGTACCCAGGGGAAGGAATAGGCTACCCACTCCAGCATTCTTGGGCTTCCCTTGTGGCTCACCTGGTAAAGAATCCGCCTGCAATGCGGGAGACCTGTGTTCTGTCCCTGGGTTGTGAAGATGTCCTGGAGAAGAGAAAGGCTACCCACTCCTGTATTCTGGCCTGGAGAATTCCTTGGACTGTATAGTCCCTGGGGTCACCAAGAGTTTGACATGACTGAGTGACTTGCATTTTCCTGTGTTCTTGAGCTTCCCTGGTGGCTCAGACAGTAAAGAATTCACCTGCAATGTGCGAGACCTGGGTTCAACCCTGGATTGGGGCAATTCCCTTGAAATGGCAACCCACGCCACTATTCCTGCCTGGGAAATCCCATGGACAGAGGAGCCTGGTGGGCTACAGTCCGTGGGGTCAAAAAGAGTTGGACGTGACTGAGCAAGTGAGCACAGCATGGTGTATAAATGTCAAACTTCACCTCCCAGCACATCCCACCCCACCCCCTTCCTCCTCTGTGCCCACTTGTCCATTCCCTATGCCCCTGTCTCTCTTCCTGCCCTAGATGTGGGGGCAGAGGGAGAGGACATATGTATCCATGTAACTGATTCACTTCGCTGTGCAGCAGAAACTAACACAACATTATGAAGCAATAATACACCAATAAAAAATTAAAATAAATTTCAGATTGCTACGTACTTCTTTAATGATCTAAAACCGAATGTGGTGATGAATTTACAATTCCTTAAGCATAATAAAATCCTGAAATTCTGTATTTTAAATGGGTGAATTGTCTGATATGTGAGTCTTATCTCAAGAAAACTTTTTAAAAAGAAAACAAGATGTATTTGGACGTAAATGCTAATGTCACTGATGGAATAAAGATGGAACTCCAAGATAAAATACTGGTTCTTTGTGTCTGCTAAATCTCATTTCCCTAAGTTGTTCTAAGCACTGCCAAAAAAATACCTTGAAACTATATCCACACTATGCCTGTTTGATTCACTCTCCACCAGGATCGGAATTTAGAATCACTGAGAATCCCTCTGAATTTGAGCCTGCTCACGTAGACCGACCATGGCCGTCACAGGTTTTTCCAGCTCTCCACCGGGGCCAAGCTGCAGGGGTTAGGGGTTTCCCTTGGAAATGTTCCTGATGAGCCCCCAAAAGTTGGGGCTTCTAGCCTTCTGGAATTTGTGGGGAACCTGAGCTCCCTTTCTCTAGTCCCACGAAAGAAGGAATGACATCTACATGCGGAGCTTAGGGAGGGTCCTGCGCGTTTCAGCCCCATCTGCGCTCATTTCCTCAGTCTTGACTTGCCTACAGCCCACGCACCTTCTTCCCCAGGTAGAAAGCAGCCTGCCCCTGCCAGGAGGCCCATAGGTCCCCAGCTGGCCAGCACACAACTGGCTAGTTAAGCTCATGCAATTCAAAGAGGAAAAAGAGAAAATTTTCCTTCTGGCTTTCTACTAGGTGATTCTTATGAGACCCTTTGTCTCAAGTGATTCAGAACCCATGTGGGAAAGGATAGTCATCACTTGTTTCCTCCAAAACCCGACAGACTTTCAGTTCAGTTCAGTCGCTCAGTCGTGTCTGACTGTGATCCCGTGGACTGCAGCCCGCCAGGCCTCCCTGTCCATCACCAACTCCCGGAGTTCACTCAAACTCATGTCCATTGAGTCAGTGATGCCATCCAACCATCTCATCCTCTGTCGCCCCCTTCTCCTCCTGCCCTCAATCTTTCCCAGCATCAGGGTCTTTTCAAATGAGTCAGCTCTTTGCATCAGGTGGCCAAAGGATTGGAGTTTCAGTTTCAACATCAGTCCTTCCAACAGACTTTACCAGTCAGGGAAAATAGTCATCGCACTTGGAGCTGTCCCCTGCCTTGTATTTAAATAAAACCTCACTCTCTTTCAAGCTGCTTTATCACAGCCACATTGCTGGAGCCTGAGGGCATGCTAACAAAAAGATCACCACAATCTCAAGTGAAAGATGGAGGTGGTCATTCCAAGCTTTAGTTTTCAAGCTTCAGAGGATCATAAAAATGGGCTCAAGGAAAGAAAATACACAGAAGGGAAATCTACAAATGGTCTTAAATATAAAGTCACTAAAAATTGATTTTTAAGGCCGTCAGAATTTTATCTTCTAATTTTATCTTGAAAAACTAACGTAAGTTTTAGTTGCTCAGACGTGTCTGACTCTTTGCAACCCCATGGACTGCAGCCCGCCGGTCTCCTCTGTCCCTGGGACTCTCCAGGCAATAATACTGGAGTGGGTTGCCATTTTCTTCACCAGGGGATCTTCCTGACCCAGGGATCAAACCCAGGTCTCTTGCACACCAGGCAGATTCTTTACCATATGAGTCTTCAGGGAATTTTATCTTGAAAAACTAAAAGCAGAAGGAAATATCAACCAAAAACCTTCCATCTGAGCCCCTTTTCACAAATCTTCAAGGGACTCTATTGGCAGCGTCTACCTTCATAGACGTCAGTGGCCATTCCATGAGGCATCGTCTGGACGTACGACCATCTAGATGATGGGGATAAAGGACACTTGTGTGTGGTTTTTTTAAGTGCTTTTTTTAAACAAGTATAGCTTATTCACAGTGCTGTATTAATCTCTGCTCTACAGCAAAGTGACTCAGTTATATATATACATATATAAATTCTATTTTATAGTCTTTCCATTACAGTTTATCCCAGGACATTGAATATAGTTCTCAGTGTTGTACAGCAGGACCTGCTATCCGTCCTTTCTATATGTGATGGTTTGCAGCTGCCAACCCCAGACCCCCAGTCCGTCCCTCCCCCACCCCTCACCCCTTCGGCAACCGCAAGTCTGTTCTCCACGTCTGTGAGTCTGATTCTGCCTTGTAGATGGGGTCATTTGTGTCATAATTTAGATCTCCCATGTAAGTGACATCATACAGTATTTGTCTTTCTCTTTCTGACTTACTTCACTTAGTACAATAATCTCTAGGTCCATCCATGTTGTCAAAAATGGCATTATTCCATCCTTTTTTGTAGCCAAGTGGCGTTCGACTCATGTGTTTTTGAGGGGGAAAATAATCCCAATAAACAAGGCATCAGCCTAAGTCTTCTCAGGGATTTCCCCCAAAGAAGTAGCTCTTTGCTCTAATAACTGTGTTTCACCTTCATCTACCAGACCTTCCCTTGGGTCTTAGGGCTTCCACTGGACCTTCCCATTGGTTATGCACCAGAAGTGACTCAGGTCATTTCCAGAACTAAACTGAAGACTCCTACCATCCCCACGATTGCAAGATCCAGAGAGAGAGTCCAATGGGAACTGGGGTTCCAGGCTCGCTGTCCTCTCCCTTATTCCCCCTCCTTTTCCCTTCCCCTCATCATCCATCATTCTCCCCTTTCTCTCCCTGTCCAGCCCTCCATTCTACTAACCCAAATTCCCACACGAGTTATATTGTTCCCCGAGGACCGCTGGTCAAGAAGCTACCGGATGAAGCAGCAGTTAGGACAAGCGTGTGTGTTAGTCTCTCAGTCATGTTCAACTCCTTGTGACCCCATGGACTGTAGCCTGCCAGGCTCCTCTCTCCAGGGGATTCTCCAGGCAAGAATGCTGGAGTGGGTTGCCATTCCCTTCTCCAGGGGATCCTCCAAACCCAGGGATTGAACCCACATCTCCTGCATTACAAGCAGACTCTTTGCCATCTGAGCCACCAGGGAAGCCCCATAGTTAGGACAAGACCCTTCAACAACTAGCATTCTGTCCCAAATTCTTACTGCTGTTGGGGTACCAAGAGCCTGTGAATAAGATGAATTTTCTATGGACCCTCTCAAGAGTGTCCTTGCTTTGTTAGCTGCGTGATTAACCGTCAGGCACCGAGAAAGGGGAGGCCCGATTGTAAGCAGCAGCGGCAAGTTCAGGCTCTTTAAAGTTTTGTCCTTTGCTGTGGGGCTGGGGAAGCTGGAGATGGGCTCACAAGAAGTGGGGCGTCCCTTGTGACTGTGTAGGGGTGCATATTTAGCGTTTTTGGCTTGGTTCTAAGTTGGAGGTGGGGACAAAAATTGGGGAAGCCGTCAGTTATTCAGTCCTGACCATTTGGGGATGATCGTCCCAGGGGTTATTATTCAGCTTCCTGGATTATTACTGGAGATAGTAGTCTGACATAAACCTGTCTTAGAGACAGCAGGCTGGCAGCCAGGGCTGACTACTGCAGATAAAGGATGGGTTTCCTGGGCTGGTTGCTGCAGCTCTGTTTTCCTATATGCCTTGGAGACCATCCACTTGTATTTACCAGCTCTCTGTCCATATACGTGAAATAAGAACTGGCTTCTGGATTCCTGGCTGGCACTAAGAGTGAGGTCTGTTTGGTAAACACACATGCGTTTGGGATGAAAGGGCGCAGGAGGAGTTGCATGAGGGTGGACATGTGGAAGGCCAAGGCCGGCCACGTGCTCACAGGGTGCTCGCTATCGGGGCTGGAGCGGGGCGGAGGCCCAGGCTGCTGCCCCGAGGGGCTGAATCCTCTGGAGAAAAGGACACCTTTTCAAGGCTCGGGGTGCAGACAGGACATCCCTGGGCCTGTCCTATACAGCGTGTTGGCCTCTACCTTCCTTTGATAGACAGTTGTGCAGATACCACCTCAATCTTTGATAGTCATGCAGATACCATCTCAGTAAAATGCCTGGCTTCTCTCAGGTGGGAGCCAGGAGCAGAATCCCTTATAGAAACTATTGGAAATAAAGCATGAAAAGCAAAGAGGCTTAAAATTTTATTCTTTGGGGACTTCCCCGGGGCGAGCCAGTGGTTAAGACTCTATGCTTCCAATGCAGGGGGCACAGGTTGAATCCCTGGTCAGGGAACTAAGATCCCACATACTACACCACATGGCCAAAAAACAAAAAATAAATTAAATTTCAAAGGTTATTTTTTAATATAAAGTTCAGGTGTGCAGCATTTCAGTTTAACATCTGCCTCTACTACGGAATGCTCTCCACCGCGGAGACTCTGCTCTGATGAGACAGACGTGACCCTCACGTCACTTTAATAAAAGAGAGACTTTTATCTTGTCAACCCTCCGCTGGATTCTTGAAGGCTTGACTGGAAAGGCTGGTATCAGGTGTCCTACTCAGGTAGCTGGGTAAAATAGTCAAAATATTTTTATAAAGGCTATAAACGGTTTTACAATCTACTTACTCTTTATGAGAGAGGCCGACGTAGTGGGAGTTTTCACAGCTGTGACGGACACACAGCAGAACGGCCAGGTTTCTCATGGAGCTGTGCTAAAATGCATTAATCCTACTCACAAAGGCAAGTGTAAAATTTTAGTGGCTTCTGAAACTGTCACCTTTTTTTATGTTCCTCGTCTGAAGCTCTCCGGAAAACAATGGAATCTGACACAGCCAAACATATTTGCTTCTGTGAACTGTGTTCACAAGGTTGCATTCGCTTACTGACACAGGGAAGATGACCAGGGGAATGGAGGTGTAAATATCACCTTTTAAATAATTACGACACGAAATAAAACAGTATTATGAATGTTTTGAAAAACTTTTTCACTTAACCTGAAAGCCTTTTCCCCCGATTAAATGGTATCTTTTTACACAGAATAGTTCAACAGCTGAAAACTTGAAAAAAATTATTGGAAGATGAGGATCTCCAGTTTTTCAAAAGGCGAAAAAGAAAATAAAATGAACTGGGACACATCAACCTTTTTTTTGGCAGGATCAGAGAGAAAGTTTAAATTATTAGCCAATAGCAAATAAACAGAG
The DNA here is from genome assembly GCA_006410935.1 of Redunca redunca. Taxonomy (NCBI): domain Eukaryota; kingdom Metazoa; phylum Chordata; class Mammalia; order Artiodactyla; family Bovidae; genus Redunca; species Redunca redunca. The sequence continues at coordinate 603,145 of SJYQ01000730.1, forward strand.
TTTAATGATCTTAATGATATAAATTCTTTTGAATTAACAATGTGCTGGAAACTTATAAGGAGATTCTCATTAGACTCCCACAACCAATATTGAGAGATGACTACAATTTGGCAGATGTTCTTTTTTTTTAATTGAAATACAGTTAATTTACAATTTGTGTTCATTTCGAGTGTGCAGCAAAGTGATTCAGTTATCTGTCTATCCTCTTTTCCATTAGATGTGTATATGTATGTGTGTGTGTGTATCTGACTCTTTGCGAGCCCATGGACTGTAGCCTGCCAAGCTCCTCTGTCCACGGAATTCCCCAGGCAAGAATACTAGAGTGGGCTGCCACCTGCATTGGCAAGAGAGTTCTTTACCACTGAGCCACCTGGGAAGCCCCTTTTCCATTACAGGTTATTACAAAATATTGAGCATAGCCCCCTGTGCTCTCCAGGAGGTTAAGGAGGGAGGGAACACGGAAGTCTTTATATCAGTTGTGCTTCCTGCAGAAACCCACTCTCTATTGGGTGCCGTTTCTGTTCAGACATACCTAATAACTCTGCAGTCAGATTTCAGTGTGTATAAATTGCTCCTATTAGAACCGAATGTGCCTGCTTCCCCAAGTCAGTAGGACAGCAACGCTTCTTCTTAGCTCAGTAGCCAGGCGGTCATACCTAGATTGAAACCCGCCTCTGCCCCGTGCTCCGCTCGAAACTCCCTGAACCCTCTCTCGGCCTCTGTCACAGAAGGACACCCCCTCAGAGGACCATCTGTTGCTCTTGTTCAGTTGCTCAGCCGTGGCTGACTCCCTGCGACCCATGGACCGTAGCCCGCCAGGCTCCTCCATCCATGGGCTTCTCCAGCCAAGAACACTGGAGTGGGTTGCCCATTTCCTCCTCCAGGGGATCTTCCCAACCCAGGGATTGAACCTGCATCTCCTGCACTGGCAGGCGGGTTCTTTACCACTGAGCCACCTGGAAAGCCCCCAGAGAGCTGTGAGCGTATATCCAAATGAGACAAGTAGGTAAAATTCTGGCATATAAAGGGCAGTTCATTTTTTTCTCCACGTTGATTTTCTCATTTTATTTGGGCATCCGAGCTCAGAATCCAGTAGCCCTGGTGAGGTAGGTTCTGCAAGCACCCAGTCACACAAATTAGTGATCGTTTTTCCTCTAGAGGAGCCCAGAGTTTAAAAGCTCTGATATTTTTGATCATTGACGACTCCAAAATAGGAAGTTACATTCTCAGACAAATCCATTACCATGGAGATGCGGGGTCATGGAGCTCGGAGAGGAAACCTTGCTCAGGGCTGTAGCCTTAGAAACCCACTTGTCCTCTGGCCTTGGTGTCCCCCCATCCATCCTCCCCTACTCCTCTCTCCACGTCGGGACAAAGGTGACCCAGTGACCCAGTGACCCAGGCACAGCTGGACAGACGAAAGCCTCTGAAAGAGCTGCTCTGCATTTCAGAGAGCTGAAAGAGCTGCTCAGCATTCTGCTTTTTTTCCCAGTAAAAGCAGAAATATTGCCCCAGGTAAGGATAAGAGCAAAGAGCCACGGGGGCAGGAAAGAGGCCGTTCCTGTGACGTCCAGAGAAGACAGAACCCAGGGTTCAAAGGGCAGCTTCTGTGACCTCGCCCCTCTCCTGCAGGTCCTGCCTGCTCCCTGGCTTTATTTACAGTGGCTGCCATCAAAGCAAAGGATGACAAGCGGTTCTCTGCAGTTTGGGAGGTGGGGAGGGGGCAGGAAAGTGGGAGGGAGAGAGAGGAAGGGTAGTGCCAGGGGAGAGAAAAAGAGTTAAACCTGCATAAAACCAGAGAGGGCGGAACTCTACCGGCAAACCATAGGACTGAGGGCCATGAAGGCTCCAGAGAGAAGCTCGAAGTTAATCTGAGCAGGTGAGGTTCACCTGGTATCCTTTCCAAACTCTCCATGTGGGGTTAACGTCTATGGAATGAGCTCAGCAAGACAGAATGGCCGAGGGCTGGAAGGAGCCGTGATCACAGGTCACTGAACGCTGGCGTCAGTCTCTCTGACATTTGCACACCTGGGAACAGAGCTGCAAAGATGCGAGCAGGCTTCTTTAAAGACTGAAGAAGTGCGGTGTGAAATCTACCAGCTTCCACCCTGAGACTGCCTTCCTCCCACCCTCTCCTGGAAGGGGCCACAGAGGCAAGCTCAGACAGAACCCCTCTGGTTCTGCTGAGGCTGACTTCATTTGCAGACTTTCCCAAGCACTTGATATACATAGCAGTCCCAGCAGGCGGAGGCAGCAACCACCTCACCTGGATTCTGAGTGAGTGGACTCTGCAGGGAAGGGGACCCGAAGCTGTCTACGCAACACCAAGCACAGCCGGAGACTCACGAGCCTCCAGAAACCCTGGCCAAGACCCTGTGTCACCTTTCGAGTCTGACTTGATCCAGCAGAGGCAAATCTTCCCCCTTCTGTGTCCCCACACCCTGTAATTCACACCCGCATTATATCATGGCGGTGGTTTAGTCACTAAGTCACTGAGTCTGACTCTTTGCGACCCTATGGACTGTAGCCCACCAGGCTCCTCTGTCCATGGGATTCTCCAGGCAAGAATACTGGAGCAGGTTGCCATTTCCTTCTCCAGGGGATCTTCCCAACCCAAGGATCAAACCCAAATCTCCTGGATTGGCAGGCAGATTCTTTACTGCTGAGCCATCAGGGAAGCCCCATTACCTCATAAATCATGTTTAGTAGAATCTGTAGACATACAGCCCTGTCTGCCCAATACACTATGAGCCTCTCAAAGGCAAGGAGCGAGCCTTGTTCAGAGCTTTATACCTCTAGAGTTTAACACGGTGCCTGATATGTTATAGATACCCAGTCAATGTTCAGTGTGTAAATGGATTAAACTGAACAAATTCTAAAAGAGAGAATCTTCCGTGGTGGATTCATGTCCCTGTATGGCAAAACTACTACAATATTGTAAAGTAATTAGCCTCCAGTTAAAATAAATAAATTTATTTTAAAAAAGAGAGAGAGAATCTTTCTCAATTGGTCCCCACCAACACCAAAATGATAGGAGTGAAGAATTCAATAATTAATCCACTTTCACATTTCCACCTTACAACTTGTGTTATACTTACTAAAGGCTTCCAACATAATTTTTAAAGTAAACTGCAAATATCAACAATTTTTCAAAAGAGATAGTAAATTTTTTCACTTAAATTTATTCTTGCTGCTCCCCAAAGCATCTGGGATTTCTAGAACTTTAATCAAGAATCCCAGGGTGGGGAGATGGATGAAATGAGTGAGAAAGATTAAAAGGTACAAACTTCCAGTTATAAAATGAATAAGTCACAGCATGTTATGTTCAGCATAAGAAATATAGTCAATAACTTTGTAATAACTTTGTATGACAGATGGTAACATGATTTATCATGCTGATTATTTTGTAATATATAAAAAGTATTGAATCGCTATGTTGTACACATGAAACTAATATCAATTATACTCCAATTTTTAAAAATGTCAAAGATAATTTTCAGATACAATAGTCTCTACTAATTTTCTAACAGGCTGGTCTTGAAACTACAGAGCCTGGGTCCGGCCCCAACCTCACTGCCTTTGAGTTGATAAGAGAATGACTTAGGAATCCATATGTTTTTTAAAAGACCAACCAGCAGAGCCATGTTAGGATCAGAGGCAAAGCTATAAGAAAGTGATAACGTGCTGGAAAAGTGTCATTCTTCTGATGAACTCTGTCTCGATCCTAACCAACCAGCTTATTCAGAAACTTACCTCTGGGGGCTTCCCTGGTGGCCCAAGGGTTAAGATTCCAGGCTTCCACTGCAGAGGGCATTGGTTTGATCCCTAGTCCAGGAATTGAGGTCCCGATAGCTACATGGTTCAACCAAAAAAAAGAGGAAAGAAATACAACTTCTTCTGGTTCCAAGAGAGCATAATCTCTCCAAGCTGATAATAAATAAGCATTTCCGTGCCTAGCAATACAGCCAGGAATCCCTCCCCCACCCCAAAACTTGCAAACGTAATGGTTTCCCAGTAGGGTGAGTTTCAACTCAAGAGCCCAAAGACCAATAAGTGGGCTTGTAAATCTCATTAACACAGAAAGACAGAAGCAGCAAACCAGTGAGAGGCCTTGCCCTTCTAGAACCTTCCCAAGGCCTCAAGAGCATCACCTGCCCAGCTGAGAAGTGAAGGGCCAACTCTGCTGTGGTGGAAAGTGCAGCCGTCTGTGCACTGCAGGCCAGGGGCAAGGGGCAGAGGTTCTTACTCTGTTCACACACCAGTCATCTGCGACACATTCTAACTGGGAATTACCCAGTTAAGTTACTTCACTTGGTCTGGTTGGGGAACAGGTAAAACAAGGTGCTCATCCTTCTCACCTTTGGTTTCAGCTGAGCTGTAGATAAACTGTTGATACGGTAGATCAGTCTCTCCATCTTTCATCCTCCGTGCAGTTCTCCAAAGTCCATTTCAGTGGCTTGTTCCTAGGTTTGCCTGCTTACGGCTGACACCCTGTGAAGCTGAGTGAGTTTTTCTGTATCGGCACCAGGAGTTTCAGTTCTGAGAAAGCTGTTTTCCAGGAACAGTTAGGGCTGCACAAGCAGCTGGAGGGATCTGAGCACAGCTAGGGTGAAATTGCACAGGACAGATGTCCCAGGCAGGGATAAACTTCACTGCAGACAGAGATTCTAACAAGGTTAGCCTGTGAGGAATAATTTTATAGCAACTAGGTTTGCCAGATACAGCAAATAAAAATACGGGACACTCAGTGAAATTTGAATTTCTGATAAACTTGTAATTATTTAGCTTGTGTATGCTCCAAGCAATATTTGGTATACAGAATCTTACTAAAATCATTCATCAGCTATCAGATTTAACTGAGTCCTGGATTTATCCAGACAACTTCGATACTAACAGTGAGTTCTACTTCTTTCTCTGGTGACTCTCAGCTTCGGCTGCCCGTTAGTAGCATCTAAAGAAATCTGAAAAAAATCTTGATGCCAGACCAGTGAAACAGAATCCTTACAGGTGGGATCCAGGAGATTTCTGTGTTTTTAAAACTTCCATGGAATCACAAACCTCAGCCAAAGTTGACTACCACTGTCAGACTTTCATTTTTTAACTAAAGAAGGATAGACCATCACTGCTAATAGTTGCTTCTTTCAAGCTTTCTCAAATTGGGATAAAGTTTGAGCACCTCATCTTAGTCCTTATTACCAGGAAACTACGAGCTATGATCTCTTCAATAAGCAAGCCCTAATTCAGCGCCATGCACAGAACTAGAGAACCAGCAATGGGCACGACACAGCTCCTACACACCATCCTACAGTAGACTTTTACCAGAAACCTCCCCAGAAAAAGCTCTTTCTTTTCAAGGAAGAACTAAGTAAAGTAGTTCAGAGTGGAATCTGAAGCATGGTAGAATGATGTCCCCGAGTATTTGTGGACGCATTCCATCGGAAGCAGGAAGACTTAGTTGCTTGACATGCGGGATCTTAGGTCCCCAGCCAGGGACCAAACCTGCGTCTCCTATATTTCAAGGTGGATTCTTAACCACTGGACCACCTGGGAAGTCCTCAGTTCTACTCATGTTTCAATGCCACATTCACCAGTAACTTTTTTCTGCCTAACACTTTAGCCTAAAATTAGCCTAAAATTTAGCCTGTCATTTCACCAAGAATCATGAAAATGAAACTGTTCTTAGAAATTACACATCCTAGTTCAACCCTTTTATTGTATTAAGGAGGATGTTGGTGCCCAAAGAGGTGACAGGGTTCCCCCGACACCTACCAGAGAATAATCTGGTAACCAAGCCAGCACCAAGCCCATGGGTCCTGATTCCCTCCCAAATGAACATTTTGGCTTCAGTGTAAATAAGCTGAATGAGGTATTTCCTAAGAGCAGAGTGAGAGAGATGGCAAGAAGGTATTGGATTCCTGAAATAGGCAGAGTCACAGAGAGAAAATGAGTAGACCCAATTCACAAATTCTGCCTCGGGCTAGACCTTTATACATTTAATATATGATCATCATAATAATAGATCTGCTCAGTCGTTCTTTTCTTCCCAGGGACTAAATTCGCCAGTTCTTTCCAATGGTCAGATAGGAATGACATTTGGGGGCAATGACATTCTATATACATCCTGCCCTTGACGTCCCAGGGTGCATCTTCCTTGAGGGTTATAATTCTTTAGCTGACTTCTAGTCTACTCCTGGTTCTCACACCAATGACTTACACCCAAGAGTGTATATCTATTATAATTGCTACCTAAAGAGAATAAGAATTACAGATAAGTAATTTTCTTTTTCTAATCTAACCCCCTGGAGGCATTTTAGCAGCTAATACGGGTGATGACAGGCATTTCTGCTATAATTTATACAATTTCATTTTTCTTAATCATGGGTTTTAGTTCTCTTACGTCACTCGCTTGAAATGGAAACGAGATTTTTTTTGTCACTGCTTCTACACTTGCAGTCTCTTCAGCAAAGTGCTTAAAATGTCCACACAGTTATGAGAAATTTAGATTAACATCATTTCGAAAATAGCTTCCCTCTAATTACTTGGAAATCCTCTAAAAACAATTTATAAGGCATGAATTTAGGTGCTTCAGTGGGACACATATTTTCAACACTTAAGAATACATGAGAAAAGTAAATAAGTGGGCCTAAAGGTCTACTTATAAACAGCTATTTACCTTTGTAAAGAAAATGGTGATTAAAAATGTATATTTAATACAATTTGTATGGTGCAACACAGAAGAAAATTTAAGGAATGCCTGGTGTGGGCTTGAACAATTCATTTTTGTGGTTCTCATATCTAACACAATGCTAGGTGCATGGAAAGATGTCAGTAAATATTGATAACTTGAATTTAATACAGTTCAGTCCCATGGACGGAGGAGCCTGGTAGGCTGCAGTCCATGGGGTCGCTAAGAGTCGGACACGACTGAGCGACTTCACTTTCACTTTTCACTTTCATGCATTGGAGAAGGAAATGGCAACCCATTCCAGTGTTCTTGCCTGGAGAATCCCAGGGACAGGGGAGCCTGGTGGGCTGCCATCTATGGGGTGGCAGAGTCAGACACGACTGACGCGACTTAGCAGCAGCAGCAGCAGCAGTGTCAAGTAAAGTAGTATTCTGATCACACCCTTAATTTCCCCATCCATTCCTTCAAAGCCAATTCATTTCAGCCAGCCTGACAAATCCAAGACAAGCTAGTGATCTCCATCAAGTCTAGACCATGGTCATCTGAGATCTAGAATTGTGGGCGGCACCACCATTAATGGGTCATGAGATCAATTTAACAGCTCACCAAACAGGATTTTGTTGGAGTGGAATGTGATGTTATAGAACAGAATGGAACAGATTGCATCTCCCTCTGGTAAGAGAAAGTACTGTTTGTTACAATTCTGTTTCCCTGGATACATGGGAGCTAGGTTGTGTTGTAACAGTATTTCTTCCTACAGTTCAAAACAAGTTTGAGAACCATGGTAGTAAGTTGAATGGAGGCTCCCAAAAAGGTATGCTCATACTCTAATCCCCAGAACCTGTGAACTGTTAAATTATTTGGAGAAAGGGTTTTTGCAGGTGTAATAAAGTTGAGGATATCAGGATGAAGACATCATTCTGGATTACACAGGTGGGTTCAAATTCCAATGGCAAGTGTCCCTATAAGAAAAAGTGGGACTTCTCTGGAGGTCTGGGCTTCCCTGATAGCTCAGCTGGTAAAGATTCCACCTGTAATGCAGGAGACCCCAGTTCAATTCCTGGGTTGGGAAGGTCTGCTGGAAAAGGGATAGGCTACCCACTCCAGTATTCTTGGGCTTCCCTTGCAGCTCAGCTCATAAAGAATCTGCCTGCAATGCTGGAGACCTGGGTTTGATCCCTGGGTTGCGAAGATCCCCTGGAGTAGGAAAGGCTATCCACTCCCAGTATTCTGGCCTGGAAAATTCCATGAACTGTATAGTTCATGGGGTCACAAAGAGTTGGACATGACAGAGCGACTTTCACTTTCCATGGCAGTCCAGTGGTTAAGACTCTTAGCCTCCAGTGCAAGGGTCTCACGTTCGATCCCAGGTTGGGGCACTAACAGCCCGTATGCCATGTGGCACAGTTCAAAAAAAAACAAAGGAAAGGGAAAGGCAAAGGGAAATTTGAGACAGAATCAAGAGGAGGAGGCAATGTGACCATGTAGGCAGAGGCTGGAGTGATCTGGCCAGTGATCTGGTCAATGAACACCTGGAGCCACTAGAAGGGGAAGGAATGGATTCTCCCTGGAGACTGTAGGGAGCAGGGCTCTCCTGATAAATCAGTTTTAGACTTCCGGCCTCCAGAACAGTGATAGAATAATACCTGTTGTTTTGAGCTACCAAGTTAGTGAAAAATTGTTAATAGCAGCCACAGGAAACGAATACAGCCCTTGATCTAAAACTTGCAAAGTCCTGGGTTTTTCAGCAACTGTAGAATCAGTTTTGTCCACTCCTGGTCTTCACAGAAAATGCAAAGTTACCCAAAGAATTAAGTTTATTCTTTGGTTCACCAACTCAAAGGACATGAGGTTGAGCAAGCTCCACGAGTTGGTGATGGACAGGGAGGCCTGGCATGCTGCAGTCCACGGGGTCCCGAAGAGTCGGACACAACTGAGCGACTGAACTGAACCCAAACTCATAGCCCTTTTTAAAAAAATCCATTTCCCTTTTTTTATTTTTTGAATGTTGGGTTTGCTTCCGGCTTCACTGGATCTCCGTTGCTCCCTCGGGCTTTCTCTGGCTGCTCCTCCTGGCGCTGCACAGGCTTCTCACTGCAGTAGCTTCTCTTGTTGCAGAGCTCGAGGACCAGTTCAGCACTCGTGGTGCTCTAGCTTGGATGCTTCGAGGCACAAGGAATCTTCTCGAACCAGGGATCAAACCTGTGCCCTCTGCACTGGCAGGTGGATTCTTATCCACTGCACCACCAGGGAAGTCCTGAAACCACGGCCTTTAAGAGAAACATAAACTTCAAGGCCCCACAAACCAACATAACCCTAGGATGGGAAAAAGAACTGTATACCAGCTCCAGTCACCAAAGCCAAATAAAGACAACCCTCAGCCTGTTCCTTTCAGACAAGGACATTTCATTAAGCTTAATTTTCTGTACTGTAAGCATTTTATTTAATTTTCCTAACATAAATTTATAATAATAGCTATGCTTTTTCAACCTTAAAGAACAGATTAGAAAATCACTATTTTCAACTTCTCCCTAATCACTAGAGCCAGCCAAAAAAAAAAAACTTGGCAAGAATGAGGAAAGATGGCTCCTTAATAACAATATAATTCTTCTCCCTATACTCTTTCCAAGATTGGCCAAAATAAGGGTTATTTATAGAAACGTCTGGATATCAGTCACCATAAGGCATGCTATCCAGTGCTGCCCTCATCCATGGGCCCTTAGCAAGTGTCAGATATCCAAGCTCCATGGCATACACTTTAATTGGACCATAATAAAATGGAATTCTAAGTGTTTATGATGAACCCATTGCACCATTAGTATCAGCAGTAAGTAGTGCTATGAATATGATCAATCGGATTTCAGTGTTGACCATCTGGTGAGGTCCATGTGTAGAGACTTCTCTTGTGTTGTTGGAAGAGGGTGTTTGCTATGACCAGTGCATTTTCTTGGCAAAACTCTATTAGTCTTTGCCCTGCTCCATTCTGCATTCCAGGGCCAAATTTGCCTGTTACTCCAGGTGTTTCTTGACTTCCTACTTTTGCATTCCAGTCCCCTATAATGAAAAGGACATCCTTTTTGGGTGTTAGTTCTGAAAGGTCTTGTAGGTCTTCGTTCAACTTCAGCTTCTTCAACGTTACTGGTTGGGGCATAGACTTGGATTACTGTGATACTGAATGGTTTGCCTTGGAGATGAACAGAGATCATTCTGTCATTTTTGAGATTGCATCCAAGTACTACATTTCAGACTCTTTTGTTGACCATGATGGCTACTCCATTTCTTCTGAGGGATTCCTGCCCGTAGTAGTAGATACAATGGTCATCTGAGTTATCCAGTCCATTTTAGTTCACTGATTCCTAGAATGTCGATGTTCACCCTTGCCATCTCTTGTTTGACCACTTCCAATTTGTCATGGACCTGACATTCCAGGTTCCTATGCAATATTGCTCTTTACAGCATCGGACCTTGCTTCTATCACCAGTCACATCCACAACTGGGTATTGTTTTTGCTTTGGCTCCATCCCTTCATTCTTTCTGGAGTTATTACTCCACTGATCTCCAGTAGCATATTGGGCACCTATTGACCTGGGGAGTTCCTCTTTCAGTATCCTATCATTTTGCCTTTTCATACTGTTCATAGGGTTCTCAAGGAAAGAATACTGAAGTGGTTTGCCATTCCCTTCTCCAGTGGACCACATTCTATCAGACCTCTCCACCATGACCTGCCCGTCTTGGGTGGCCCCAGGGGTGTGGCTTAGTTTCATTGAGTTAGACAAGGCTGTGGTCCTAGTGTGATTAGATTGACTAATTTTCTGTGAGTATGGTTTCAGTGTGTCTGCCCTCTGATGCCCTCTTGCAACACCTACCATCTTACTTGAGTTTCTCTTACCTTGGGCATGGGGTATCTCTTCACGGCTGCTCGAGCAAAGCACAGCCGCTGCTCCTTACCTTGGATAAGGGGTGTCTCTTCACCGCCACCCTTCCTGACCTTCAACGTGGGACCGCTCCTCTAGGCACTTCTGTGCCCAGGCAGCCACCGCTCCTTGGACATGGGGTTGATCCTCCCGAGCACCGCCCCTGGACTCGGTGCGGTTTGGCTCCTCCCGGACACCGACCCTGGCCTCGGACGCAGGGTAGCTCCTCTCGGCCTCGCAGTGTGCTTGCCAGTCGCAGCCGCCTATGTTGATTATATTCTTTTCAGCCAAAGATGGAGAAGCTCTATACTGGCAACAAAAACAAGACCAGGAGCTGACTGTGGCTCAGATCATGAACTCCTTATTACCAAATTCAGACTTAAATTGAAGAAAGTAGGGAAAACCACTAGACCATTCAGGTATGACCTAAATCAAATCCCTTATGATTATACAGTGGAAGTGAGAAATAGATTTAAGGGCCTAGATCTGATAGATAGAGTGCCTGATGAACTATGGAATGAGGTTCGTGACACTGTACAAGAGACAGGGATCAAGACCATCCCCATGGAAAAGAAATGCAAAAAAGCAAAATGGCTGTCTGGGGAGG
>SJYQ01000730.1:615414-644215 GCA_006410935.1 Redunca redunca
TCGCAAAGAGTCGGACACGACTGAGCGACTGAACTGAACTGAAAGGTTCATAGGACCTGGGCTTAAATTCAAGTCCTGCCACTTAGTAAGAGGTGATCTCCAGGAAGTTCCTTAATTTCTGTCTGTCTCAGTTTCCCCATCTGTAGAAAAGGAACAACAACACTCTACAAAAAAAGGAAAATCACATTTAATCAGGGACAGCTACTTTAGGGACTGAAAACTAGGACATTCTCAAAGGAACTGTCAGTGCCTAGTACAGAGCAGGCAGTAGATGAGACTTTCCTGGTAGTCCAGTGGCTAAGACTCCACGCTCCAAGTGCTGGGGGCCAGGGCTGGATCCCTGGTCAGGGATCTGGGTCCCATATGCTGCACTAAAGATCCCGCAAAGTAAGATTGGGTGTGGCCAAAAAACTAAGCAGGAACTAGACGAATTTTAATGACTTCCAGCTTCCCTCCGCAACCACCCCTCCTTCCATCCGGCTTCCCACTCAGACTGAGGGCTCCCTTCAAGGCTCTCATCCCTCTCCTTGGCTCAGCTTGCACGGTGCCCTCTGCCTGGAGTGCCTTTTCCGTTCCTAAAGATCCAAATCTTGCCCATTCTTCAAAGCTCAAGTTTAACACCATCTTTCCCGAAAAGCCTTGCCTCTGCGCACAAGAAATGATCACCTGCCCTCTGAGCTACCTGGTCTTTGGCCTTCTGGAAACCCTTCACATCGAGTTTATACTCATGGCTCTCAGTTCAATCACCCCAAGTGAATTCTCTAAGGGTGAAGTATCCATCTGCATCTCATTCCTGGGCACAGCTCAAGAGCTTGAAAAATACTTGTTGAATGAATGAATCAATAACAAAGAATGTGCATTGTAAGAAAAACCTATATGAACTATCCATGCTCAACTAACAAACGAGAAAATTCCCTGAAGCAAAGATTTGCCTTCCATTTTACTCTGTGTGTAATTAAAAGGATCTGCATGTGCTTACAAGGAAGTTTAAGAAGCTTCCCAATGACTGCCTTCAATATTCCCAACATTTTTGTGGCCCCTCATTTCCTGTAAAATAGCAAGTAAAGTTAACGGTGCTCCTTTTCAGTTCTTGACAGCACTGGGGCTCTGTGTAAGAGCAATCAAAGCAATCGGTTATTTCATTAATTCAACAGTGGGAAATGTCAAAATATCACCTGTCTGATACATTTCTGAATTGACTGAATTTTTCTCTCCTAATTTGTTCAGTAGTCATATAAACAACACTCCAAATGCAACTAAAATATCCAGTTTTCTGAAAATTTATTTCTATGATTTCTTTAAATTTTGTGGGGTTTTTTAATTTTAAAATATCTTCAATATTTAAAATACTAATAAATGTGACTATACTAAAGTCGTGAATCAAAAATAATACGTTTCTTGAATTCCCTGGAGTCCAGCGTTTAGCAGTCAGGGCTTTCACTGCCAAGGGCCCAGGTTCAATCCCTGGTCCAGGAATCAAGATCCCACAAGCCACGTGGCTCAGGTGAAAAAACAAACCCACAGATTTTTCCTGTATGACATCCAGAGAATGAGAAACTGAGCCCATCAGCTAATTTCAACCATCAGCTGTTGAAAGCCATGACCAACGATCTTGTTTAACTGGAACCAAACTCTTCTGCTCCATTGTGTTGTCCTGAGCATGAATGGTAGACTCCCAACTAAAGTCAAGGCAGAGAATAAGTCTCATTATATGTAAAGTTGGCTTCCCAGGTGGCTCAGAGGTAAAGAATCTGCCTGTCTGTAGGAGACTCAAGTTCAATCCCTGGGTCCGTAAGAGGAAATGGCAACCCACTCCAGTATTCTTGCCTAGAAAATCCCATGGACAGAGGAGCCTGGCGGGCTACAGTCCATGTTTACAAAGAATTGGACACAACTTAGCTACTGAACAACAACAACAACAACCATACCTAGACCAGCATCTCTCTGTTCCAGAATACGCTTCTTGTCAGCTCTCCCTGGGACATAATCAGACCAACATTTAATATACTTGTAACAGTAGCAAAGCACTTCCAGGTTATGATGCGAAAAGTATATCAGAAATCATTCCAGCTTTATTTACTATGCTGTCATTTACTGTCACGTGGTACAGGCCGAAGGATCTGCTTCCCTTTGCTGCCGGGGTTGTAGCAGCATGTCTTTCTTAGGCAGATTTCCTATTTCAAACATGCTTCACCAGGTTCTCGTTGTCACGTGGTGTCATTCGTCTGGTCTTCCCACTGTCTGAGAACTCACATGAAAAAAAGTGAGTTTAACCCAACACATCACGCTTCTACCTTGCGATCTCTTCTGGTGTCTGCCCGAGATAAAAGCGAAATACAGTGTTTATTTATGTGAATCTCTTTACATCTATGTTCTTCACTATAAACATTTTTCAGCTTGTGTTGTTCAGATACTGATGACAGTGCCATGGCAGACCATACTGAGGTAAAAAGAAAAATCAGTAACACTGGTCCTGCCTTCAGAATTTTAATATTTTGTTCATCATAGATTTTTTTTAATCAATTTTAAAAATATTATTTATTCTAATTACTGAGTGTTTTGGCAGCTCCTTACAGTTTGCAGCTGAGGAAAATGACAACCTCAACCTGGTCCCAGTACAAAACCAAAATGCTAATGGCATGTAACAGAATCTCCTTAAGAAAAAATGCAAGCCTAAAAAGCATAGCTTATTCATTCTGCCATTCAGAATTGTGTCCTACCCACTGTATCCATTTCCTAACGCTGCCATTACAAACTACTACAAACTGCATAGTTTAAAAACAAGAGAAACGGGGACTTCCCTGGTGGTCCAGTGGTTAAGAATCCATCTGCCAACGCAGGGGACACAGTTTCCACCCCTGGTCTGCGAAGATTCCACACACCGAGAAGCAACTAAGCCTGTGAGCCACAACTCTGGAGTTCGGCGACAAGAGAAGCCACCACAATGAGAAGGCCAAGCACCACCAAAATCAAATCAATTAAAAAAACAAAACAGAACCATAGTGCCTCACAGTTCTAGAGACCGGAAGTCTGAAATCAAGATGTCCGCATCGCCTGGCTCTCTCCGAAGGATTCCTGGGGCGAGTCCTTTGTCTTCCTGGGTGTAGTGGGGCCGCACTCTGAGCTTGCAGCCGCCTCGCTTCACTTTCTGTCCATCATCACCCGGCCTTCTCCCTCTGTGCCTTCCCGACGTCTCCTTGGAAAGACCCCAGACATAACAAGGTCCTACCCTTCTCCAGGGTGACCTCATCTGACTGAGGCTTTGAGGGTTAAGGCTTCAACACACTCTTTGGAGGACGCAATTCAACCTCTAATACCCACCGGAGCAGGTGATAACTCTTAAAGACTTGGCCTGCCAGCGTGCCAAGCTGCTTGTGTGGGGCGGTGACCCCGTGTTGGTGACAGAGGAAGGTCTCCGTGGCCACCCGATGGCCCCGCCCCCTGCCAGTCACCCAGGGCCCTCCCATCAGGCCCCGCCTACTCACACGCCCCGCCTTCTCTGCTCTGACCCGCTCTGTGTTAACACTTCTCCGCTCTCACTCTGTCCTGACCCCCGGCACAGCTTCCTGACCTCCTGCCTCCTCCCAGTTCCACTCCACATCCAACTGCCCCGTGGATGAAGAGCCTGTGGTCTTCACAGTTGGTCATTCTTTGACTAGTTCCATCTATTCTCATTCAGTGAACTGAGCCTCCTAATTTTGCTAAAGTCGGGTTGTGGAGACCTCATGTGAGATTCTCATGCCTCATCTCCACCTGCTGGAGGCTTGTTTTCCTCCCTCCATGGAGAAAACTTCCATAACTCCAGATGTGTGCTATCTTCAGGCTTCACGAGGAGGAAAAGAGAAAGGACAAAGACTTGGAAAGCCAGCATCTGTCAACCCCACACCCTGGCTCTCCATTCTTCCTGGACAGCCATCATCACCTTTGAACAGTAAACCATTTGCTTAATCACTTTGCTTTTCCCTGACTGCTGGTAATGAAATGCTGCACTCTCTAAAATAATTTCCTGACTATTTGCTAAGATTCATCTCTGACATTTCATTAAATATGATCATTTAACTGTACAAGTACAAATGCATTTTTAATTTAGCTTACCACAGATATTACAGATGTGGGGAAATGAATTCACATTGCTCTAGGACAAATATATCATTCACATATGCAAGCGACAAAAGAACAAATTATTAAAAATTACTGAAACTTCCATGAAGATTTATATTTAACTTTTCCATTTTCAACCTCCACGTCACTGGGAAAACATATAGCATATCACCCTGTCAGCCATGATTCTGTGAAGAATGTGGGCGGCATTCTGAAAGGCTCTCCATCAGCAGCCTTGTCTCTGTCATCGACACACTGAGGCAGGAAAGAGATGGAGACGATTTCAAGAGCGAAGTTATGAGGTTGGCAGTCTTATCACTAAAGCAGTTGCTAATTTGCCTTCCCTACAAAAACAAAACAGCAAAAGAATGTCTTCTATGCCATGTGCTATAATCCAATCAGAATAAAAGTGAAAGTTTTATTGAATAGGAAAGTGCTCACATGCGAACTGACATTCTTGAGGGTCTTCTTGGGATCGATTGTCATTGAATTCAAAGCTGACTGAAGAAAGAACAAGCTTGGTTTGGGGCCTTGAGCTATAAAATTGAGAACAAGTCATGAGCTAACAATTAGAATCTCACAGGGTGTCAAGCGTTTCCACAGAATGTGCTTTTATTACTGTAGAAAGAAACAGGATTCTTTTCCAAAATCTTTAAGATGTGGTATGGTGGCTCAGCAGTAAAGAACCTGCCTGCCGGCAGGAGACGCGAGGTCAGTCCCTGGGTTGTGAAGATCCCCTGGAGGAGGAAATGGCAACCCACTCCAGTATTCTTGCCTGGGAAATCCTAGGGACAGAGGAGCCTGGCCTACAGTCCATGGGGTCGCAAAGAGTCAGATAGGACTTAACGACTAAACCGCAACGACAGGTGGTGTGGTGTGGCAATCAGGCAGCAGCCTGAACAAAACAAGAAGGGTGACCCTCCTCTTGGTTACAGGGAAGCCTCCTGCTTAGCTGCTTTTGAACCAGGACATTGCCGTGTACCGGCCTTCAGACTCAAACTGAAATATGAGCTCTTCCTTCCATCTCAGCCTAGAACATCATCTTTGGCTTTCCTGGGTCTCCAGCTTGGTGACTGCAGATCTTATTCCATAATCCCATGAGCCAGTTCTTTACAATAAATCTCTTTCTCTATGGAAATGCATCCTGTTGGCTCCGTCTCTCTGGAGAACCCTGGCATGTCTAAACTTCACACCATTTAGAAATGCTTTTTAAAATTCCCCAGCAGTCCAGTGGTTAGGGCTTTCACTGCCGTGGACCAGGTTCAATTCCTGGTCAGGGAGCTAAGATTCCACAAGCCACATGACAAGACCAAAAAAAAAGAAAAAAAAAACGTTCCAACTCTCCACTCAGGAAAAACTTTAACTTAGGCAAGTATTGTACACACCTAAAGCCCAAAAGCAATTTCAGAAATAGAAAACTTGGGGACTTTCCTGGTGGTCCAGTAGCTAAGACTCCATTCTCCCAATTAAGAGGACCCAGGTTCGATCCCTTGCCAGGGAGCTAGATCCCACATGTTGCAACTAAGATCTGGTGCAGCCAAATAAATATTAAAAAACAAAACAAAACAAAAACAAAAAACCAGAAAACTTGCCTGCCAGAGCTACTGGATGATAGCTCTACAATTGATGCCACATAAATATCACACATCAAAATCCTCTCACTGTGTAACAGTAAGAAGGCTGTCACTCCCAGGCTGAGTTTACTGTGAAGCTGACCAACTCAACTGTCTTTTCCCTACATGGGTGGTTTTGAAACATCACGCTGAGTGGTCATACCACTTGCAGGATGCCTGACACTCCTTCAGTCATTCACATTTGGTTTGGACTTTCTCTCTTCTGCTGAACCAAATGTCTTTCTCCCTCACCAAGCTGTGAAGGGCGCTATTTCTAGGCACAGCATGTTAAAATACAACTGAGGAGAGGCAGTGACCCCCAAGTTCTTTTACTTTTGCGTGGTGGCTAGGATCAGCTTGCTGCGTGATGAAGCAATTAGGCCAGCCAGTAACTCTGATTCCTGAGCCCCGGGCCTGTAAAATCCCACCACTCACAAGCGTCACCATTCTGCTGCTATCCCAAGTGACGGCACTGAGTGAGGCTGCACGCCCATGAGGACTCTGCTCATTCCAGACGGAGGGGATTGAGGGGTGTCTAAACCTCCCAAAATGATGAGATGACCATCGGCAAAGTTGTTGTTGTTGTTAATCACAGGAGCATACGTGCCATTTGTCAAAAGCTGAACCCTGATCTGCTAATCCAAAGGGATTTTGAATGCAATGTGTTGAAACATTAAGAGACTGATTCTATCTCTTAGCAAACAGCTGGACCCAGGATAGAAGTGGTCGTGTCTCCCCCCATCATGTTTGCTTTCCAGTTTCGTAGATTTGCATCACACCTTTAATTTCAGAAGCTTGGCAGCAGGCGCTTTTTTGTCTTCTGGGAGAACAGCAGTATTGTTTCAGTCGCCTCTAGTGCACACGGGGAAACTTGAACCCTCTGTTGGTTCCAAGAAATGTTTTCCCTTCTATTGTGAGCGGCAAGGAACGAGCAGCTGTACTCTGAAGGCAGTGGGAATGATGGGACGGTCTGCTCACCTGCAATGAGACAGAGCTTCCGGCTCCCCCAGCAATCTCCCAAGAAGTGCAGGTAGGTTTATTTCGACACCCCCAGCCCCTCCCCAGCCCCTCCTCCTGGGAAGTTTCAGTGCTCGCATCCGGAATGACCAGCTGGACCGCTTCACCAACCCCACTCAGCAGTGAACCAGGCTCACATAAAAGGAAAGCCTGCCAGTTTTCCAACCTTTATGCACTTTGGTCCAGAACAGCCACATTTACTCAGCTGCACTGGTTCCCTGTCTTGTCTGTTTCAGATCGCCATTCATTCATCAGTTGCCCCTCTCAGGCCCATCCCTCTGCCCCAAGCTTGATGTCAAAAATGACCATCACCCAGCCCTTTGACTTCTGGTCTCCCATCTCCCCCAGCACGAACAAAGACCAATAATGACCTCACTGCTTAAAATCAACTACCCAACTCACCTATTAAGCTTGCACGTAGCTCCTTTTAGAAATCACTTGCCCTTTGGACAGCAGATGATGTGCGTGGTCACACAGTGGAAAGTCGTGGACTATCAGGAGGAGAAAAGTGACTTTTCCCAACCAAGCATAAATCCACACAACAGGGACTTCCCTGGTGGTCCAGTGGCTGAGACCTTGCCTTCCAAAGCAGAGGGTGCAGGTTCAGTCCCTGGTTGGGGAGCTCAATCCCACAAGCCTCGTGGCCAAAACAGCAAAACATAAGACAGAAGCAATACAGTAACAAATTCAATAAAGATCCACATCAAGGAAAAAAAAAGAAAAGAAAAGCTTTAAAATCAATCAATCAATCAACCCACACAAGGTTTCCCCACCCATTGAAGTAGCCAGGCCCGCCTGGAAAACATGCAGACTCAGCAAAACTTACCTCCATGGGCCCAGCGGCCCAGCCTCCCCCGTTCCATGCTCCCTTTGGTCCTCCGAAGCCCTGCCTCTCCCCACCTCTCTTGCGGGCACCAAACTCTCATTGCCTTACTGCCGATCCTTCCACTTTCTATCCTCTTCTACTTTCAAGAAAGGATGTGCTATCAATTCTTCACAGCCCCTATGAAACCAAGTTGTACTTTGTCTAATGACCGCACAATTATTCAGTGTCCAGTGAGTGCACGGCCCCACCTAGTAAGAGAAGCAGGGAGGAAAACAGAGCACCCTAGGCTGAGTCCAGAGACCTGCACCCAGGCTCGTCCACTCCAAGCAGCCCGGTGATCTTTACCATCAAGGATGTCAGTTTCCATGACAACATCAGCACTGGATTGAGTGGAGTCTAAGAGGTCTGCCACTCCTGTGTACCTACGGACTTAAATTTGCATAGCATTTTATACTTTTCAACATACTTTCATTTACCCATTCAATGCATATTATCTCATCTTTAGCTTCAAAACAGCCTGTGGGGTAGGTCAGGAAGCTACTCTTCCTAGCTCCCATATCTTAGATGGGAATGCTAAAGCTCAGTGAGATGAAATTATTCCACCGAGTCCTGTGACTCTGAAGGAGAATTCATACCAAAAAAAAATAAAAAGAAGAAGAAGAAGCGGGGGAGGAGGAGAACATGATAAAAAAGTAATCATCGCTTTGTAAGGTAAGTACTGTGGGAATTCAGAAGAACCATTCCACCCTCCCAAGCCCCAAACTGGGAGGACTTTAGTTAAAAAAAAAAAACCTCCCCATGGAGGGGCCAGACCAGAATGAAAAAGCAAATTTTAGTAAATGATGGTGACCCCAAAGCTATCTGCAGTAAGGAAAATAGTGTGAGCAAAGATCTCACATGTGATTATCATTTTCTCAGATCTGTACTGGACAAAGGACCTTGCTTTCAATTCTACTGGGAAACAAGTTGATTTCAGAAAGGTAAAGGGTAACTTTTTTTCAGAAAAGAAAAACAAATAATAGCAACAGCATTAATAATAAATAACCCAATTCTAATTTGCATCTCAGTTTTTCTCAACTCGTTTTTAAAATTGCAGTGTAGTTGATTTACAATGCTGTGTTAGTTTCTGATGTACAGCAAAGCGAGTCAGATAGACATATATTATTTTTCAGATTCTTTTCCATTATAGGTTATCAAAGGTATAGAATCTAGTTCCCTTGCTATACAGTAGGACCTTGTTATTTATGTAAGAGGCAACTGTTTGATGTGATTGCTGGACCATAAATAAGAAATGCGTCCAGTGAGTTCCAAAATCAGTTGGTACTTAGGGTAACTTAGTACAGATGTTCTAGATGTTCAAGCTGGTTTTAGAAAAGGCAGAGGAACCAGAGATCAAATTGCCAAAATCCACTGGATCATCTAAAAACCAAGAGAGTTCCAGAAAAAAACATCTATTTCTGCTTTACTGACTATGTCAATGCCTTTGACTGTGTGGATCACACCAAACCACGGAAAATACTTCAAGAGATGGAAATACCAAACCACCTGACCTGCTTCTTGAGAAATCTGTATGCAGGTCAGGAAGCAACAGTTAGAACTGGACATGGAACAACAACAAACTGGTTCCAAATTGGGGAAGGAATATGTCAAGGTTGTATATTGTCACCTGCTTATTTAACTTAGATGCAGAGTACATCATAAGAAATGCTGGGTTGGATGAAACACAAGCTGGAATCAAGATTGCCAGGAGAAATATTGATAACTTCAGATATGCAGATGACACCACCCTTATGGCGGAAAGCGAAGAACTAAAGAGCCTCTTGATGAAAGTGAAAGAGGAGAGTGAAAAAGTTGGCTTAAAACTCAACATTCACAAAACTAAGATCATGGTATCTGGTTCCATCACTTCACGGCAAGTAGATGGGGAAACAGTGGAAACAGTGACAGACTTTATTTTGGGGGCTCCAGAATCACTGTAGATGGTGACTGCAGCCATGAAATTAAAAGACGCTGCTTGCTCCCTGGAAGAAAAGTTATGACCAAGGTAGACAGCACATTAAAAAGCAGAGACATTACTTTGCCAACAAAGGTCTGTCTAGTCAAGGCTATGCTTTTTCCGGTAGTCATGTATGGTTGTGAGAGTTGGACTATAAAGAAAGCTGAGCACTGAAGAATTGATGGTTTTGAACTGTGGTGTTGGAGAAGACTCTTGAGAATCCCTTGGACTGCAAGGAGGTCCAACCAGTCCATCCTAAAGGAAATCAGTCCTGGATGTTCACTGGAAGGACTGATGTTGAAGCTGAAACTCCAATACTTGGGCCACCTGATGCAAAGAGCTGACTCATTTGAAAAGACCCTGATGCTGGGAAAGATTGAGGGCAGGAGTATAAGGGGGCCACAAAGGATGAGACCATTGGATGGCATCATCATGACTCAATGGACATGAATGTGAGTAAAGTCTGGGAGCTGGTGATGGACAGGGAGGCCTGGCATGCTGCAGTCCATGAGGTTGCAAAGAGCTGGACATGACTGAACTAAACTGAACTGAACTTAGAATAAACAGAAATCATCAGGAGGAGAGAAATCTCTCACTTACCCAGATCAAGTCAAACACCTTGTCATGTACCCAGGCTACTTGTGATCACCAAGGAAATGACTGCTGCTAAGTTGCTTCAGTCGTGTCCGACTCTGCACGACTCCATAGACGGCAGCCCAGCAGGCTCCCCTGTCCCTGGGATTCTCCAGGCAAGAACACTGGAGTCGGGTGTCATTTCCTTCTCCAATGCATGAAAGTGAAAAGTGAAAGTGAAGTTGCTCAGTCGTTTCCGACTCTTTGCGATCCCATGGACTGCAGCCTACCAGGCTCCTCCATCCATGGGATTTTTCCAGGCAAGAGTACTGGAGTGGGATATCCCAGTCTTAATACTGCTTCTCATTACTACTATTAGGAATCAAACAAAATACTCCTAACTTTATAAAAATTACGAGGATAATTTTAGTGAAAGTCTTAGTAGAGCTGAAATACCCTATCAAGCAAGACAAGACTTTTCTAAAGTAATTCCTAAAATAATATCCCACCTCTTTCTTAATTCTCTCTCTGACAAATAAGAGGAGGGGGTAAAAATATTTTTGTGACCTTGCTCTGGAGAAGGAAATGGCAAACCACTCCAGTGTTCTTGCCTGTAGAATCCCAGGGATGGGGGAGCCTGGTGGGCTGCCGTCTATGGGGTCGCACAGAGTCAGACATGAGTGAAGTGACTTAGCAGCAGCAGCTCTGGATGAAACACACAGCAGCTTTCCTTCACTTCTCATATTTTTTTAAAAAAGTGTTATGTGTAAAAGCAATGTTTCAATTATTTTTGTAACCCAAGCTCTTATTTACTTTTCTCTTGTTTTCATATTTTATTTTATTTTAATATTTGTTTGAATCGTAGTTCCCTTATATTGGATGACTTAGAGAAGAAGCAAGATTGTACATTTAATTCCATTTTTATGGCATTCTCACGCTGCTTCACATAAGAACATAATGGTAGTGAAAAGGAGGGTGCTGCAAAGATGCTGTTAATTAAGATGATGATGATAGTGATTGTTGTTTAGCTGCTAAGTCGCATCCATCTCTTTTGCAACCCCATGGAGTGTAGCCCGCCAGGCTCCTCTGTCCATGGGATTCTCCAGGCAAGAATACTGGAATGGGTTGCCATTTCCTCCTAGAGGGGATCTTCCTGACCCAGGGTTGAACCCATACCTCCTGCATTCGCAGGCAGATTCTTTACCACTGAGCCGCCAGGGAAACGCTGATGATGGTGATGGCGAGGATGAAGATGCTGACAAGGCTCACCATGATTGATGAAAATCCTTCCTCTCCAGTGACTTCCACAAGCCATTCTCCTATGGCTTTCAAGTGTCTTTCCTCTTCAGAGACACCACGTTTCCCTGAAAGACTTACTGGCTCTTCAGCACGATTTAGCGGGATGAAAGAAAATGAGAAATTTTCTGTAACTCAGAAAAACTCTTGCTTTATCACAAGGAAGGTCAGCAATCTAATGTCAGGTGGGGGAAAGGAGAAATTGCAGAAGAAAAGGAAATCATAATAAGCCTCAGATGACCCCCTCTGAGTAGGAAGACTACAAAATAGAGCAGAGAAATGAGAAAGTTAGGTTGTGCCAATAAAGGTTTGAAACTTGAGTGCATATAAGGAGATGCTGGAGGCAAAGATGCCATCTGATAGCAGAACTTGGTCTGAGAAGGCAGGGCTGGGCTACCTCTTCCATCAGGCAGTCGGAGCTGATGAGCCCTGACGGGCAGCTCTGAATAATTGCTCTAATCGCTTCAGTGAGCTCTCTACTTCATCCTAGGAAAGGAGTCATGCCTCAACCGGCTTCAGAGGCCAGGCACCCCTAACCTGACATCTCTAACAAAGATGCATTATTTGATGTTGCTCGTCAGAAGCAGAGATGGGGGGAGTTCAACAGGAAGTTGGCCGTAGACCAGGACCTCGTTAAACCACTCTGGAGTTTGTATTTGCAGGCTGCCTTGATGTGATGACCAGGTAGTAGAGACTGATAATCCCAAGAAAGGCAGAAATATGTCACCCGGAATTGGGTTGTAGTTTCCACTCTCCCAGAGAGTAGGAGATAATTAGGGCGGTGAGTCATCAAAACTTTTCATGTCAAGTGTAGAACACACTCTCTCTAAATAAGAAACTGTCAGATCCGCTTAAAGCTGTGAGCGACAGGGACCTCTTTCCAGCCTGTACCTTCTCATCAGAGATGCCAGCTTATTTTAGAGGGCAAAGGGCTGAGACGCTTCACTTGAGCCTCGGTCTCCTGTGCATTTGTTTGTTCTGCTACAGAATGAAACATAAATGATAAAATTTCTCAGCCCTTGAGGCAATTACGTGCTTGTGGCTTTCCCTGATACTCGAGCATTTTTGCCTCACTACTCAGGTAATTTCTACAGAAGACAAAGTAATTGATTCTGATACTGAGCAATGAATTATCCCACCTGTCCATCTAAAGGGAAGGAATTTTCATGGGAAGAAAGTATTGCATAAAATTCCCCCGTAATGTGTTGGAAACTATGGGAGCTCGTAGGTGTCAATCCAAGTAACCTTTTAGAGTAACGACATCAACCATTTACTCACCACTGTGCACACTTCTCTGTTACTGATTGTAGCATATCTTATTTGAGATCATTATTTTTGTGTCTGTGACCCCACATGAACTTGAGCTTCAAGAGGGCTGTAATCACTCTGTTCACCATATAACCCTAGGGCTTATCCTGCTGCTGCTGCTGCTAAGTCCCTTCAGTCGTGTCCGACTCTGTGTGACCCCATAGACAGCAGCCCACCAGGCTCCCCATCCCTGGGATTCCCCAGGCAAGAAGACTGCAGTGGGTTGCCATTTCCTTCTCCAATGCATGAAAGTGAAAAGTGAAAGTGAAGTCGCTCAGTCGTGTCTGACTCTTAGTGACCCCATGGACCGCAGCCTACCAGGCTCCTCCGTCCATGGGATTTTCCAGGCAAGAGTACTGGAGTGGGGTGCCATTGCCTTCTCCGAGGGCTTATCCTAGTCCCTGGCAATTAACAGGTGCTCAATGAATGTTGCACAACCAATCTTTTTTCTTGGACGTGCCATGAGGCATGTGGGATCATAGCTCCCCAACCAGCGATCAAGCCCGCACCCCTGTAGTGAAAGCACAAGTCTTAACACTGGACTGCAGGGAAGTGAGCACAACCCGTTTTCTTAAACCCTGAGTTAATTCCTTCCGTTAGCACAATCCCAGATAATCATCTTAACTAAAGCTGCGCTTCTGTACTAACTTTCATATTGTGTTGGTGGATACCATGCCTTTACTCTTTTTTGTTGTTCTCTTTGTCGCTTTCTTTTCCCATCCTTCATTCATTCAATTTCATTTACTATGAGGCTAATGTAGGGTTTTCTTGAAGAGTATGTCAGAAAAAAAAAAAGTGAAAGAGAAAGGATATTTATTGAGTGACTAGGGTGAGTGCTAATGAGAGAGACAAAATTGATGATTAAATAGTTAAGCCCACTAGGGGATTGTAAGTAAAAACTATGAGACCCCCATAAGCCAATCCAACAAGCATTCCAATGAATTGACCCTAAATGTGCCCAATCTTGTTTGATCCCGAAGCTAAGCAGGGTCTGGCCTGCGGGGTGGGAGACCAAAGAATTGACTGCAAGATGTTGTTCAGTCACTAAGTCCTGCTGTCTCTTTGCTACTTCATGAACTGCCACACGCCAAACTTCCCCGTCCTTCACTATCCCCCCCGGCAAGGGTTTGTTCAAATTCATATCCATTGAGTCCATGATGCTATCTAACCATCTCATCCTCTGTCACCCTCTTGTCTTCAATCTTTCTTCCTTTTAAAGGTAGCATTTGGCTGTATTCATCTATGGATGAGAACCCTAGGCAAATTCCATTAACATTTGAAATTATACTAATGTACCTTCTGTGCATACATTGAGGGGCTAAAGCTGATTGAATAAGGCAGCAGTTTGGAAAGTCTGGGTCCTCATTTCTAATTCTCATGCCACAACCATGCAGGGTTGCTTTTTTAAAAATCTATAGACCCAGTATTCATAAACTGCTTGAAATAGTTTGGCAATGGTAAATAGATAAATAAATGGAATATCTAAAATGGAAAGACAATGGAAAGCAAGATCTCTGGGAGAAAACCTGCTTCTCTGTGATACGGGAAAGACAATTCCTTGGAGACCATGTTTTCATTTCATAAATTTAACTGTAGACTTCCCTCTCAAGAATTTAAGGAAACCGTTCAATCTCCCATATAAATTTAGGTAATTATAAGTAACATGTAGCAGTAAATGTCATTCCTCTAATTTACTATTTTATTCACTGGGACTAGGACAAGGCAATGGCACCCCACTCCAGTACTCTTGCCTGGAAAATCCCATGGACGGAGGAGCCTGGAAGGCTGCAGTCCGTGGGGTCGCTGAGGGTCGGACACAACTGAGCGACTTCACTTTCACTTTTCACTTTGATGCATTGGAGAAGGAGATGGCAACCCACTCCAGTGTTCTTGCCTGGAGAATCCCAGGGACGGGGGAGCCTGGTGGGCTGCCGTCTATGGGGTCGCACAGAGTCGGACGCAACTGAAGCGACTCAGTAGCAGCAGCAGCAGTGACATTTGCAGCAAAGACAACTAAGCCTTTCTCCTTATGTTAGGAATCGTGATCCCAAGTCCTCTTTGCTGATTCTTCAGCAATAAATGTTTTGGCCTCTTTTGTGCCCACCTTCACTGTCTTTCTGATCAATGTGACAGTTGTGCAGGTCTTGCTTTATAAACTCACGGTTACTGCTATCATAAGAACTAGACCCATGTCACATGACATAAACCTATGTCTCTAGCTGCTACTCCCTTCAATAACCATTCCATTAGCATTCTACAGATGAAACAACACAGCACGAGCATGCATGCAAAGAAACAAAAACGCATAAAACAAGGAGGAAGCATTTTATAATCACCGTGTGTGTGTGTGTGTGCTCAGTGGTAGTCAACTCTTTGTGACTCCAGGGACTGTATCCTGCCAGGCTCTTCTGTCCATGGGATTCTCCAGGCAAGAATACTAAAGTGGGTTTCCTTCTCCAGGGGATCTTCTCCACCCAGGGATTGAACCCACGTCTCTTGAGTCTCCTGCATTGGCAGGCACATTCTTTTACCATCTGACCCATCAGGGGAGCCCTTTGATAACCACTATCAAGAACTAACACACATAAGATAGTAAAGAGTAACACGAAGGGAATTTTAACAGACAGCCAGAGCATACTGACACCAGTTAGATAACAGAATCTAAATGTTACAACTCCGTAACTAGGATAAATATATTGATACATTGCTACTTAAAAAAAATTTTTTTTGTTCGCATGAGTTTGTAGACTTGACATGATGATGTCGTCCAAGCTCCTTTCAACCAGTTTCAGAGCTTCCTCCCTGCATACTGCACAGAACTTGCACAAGCTCAAGTTGATAAGTATCTTAAAACAAACTGTCCAGGTGCTCGATTCATCTCAATCTATTTATTGGAAAGTAATGAATTAATTCATCTTGAAGGGAGGTTCTTAACATGTCTCCCACTCAGCTCAATGAAGGTGAAATAGAAAACTGGAGAAGGGAGACAGAGAAGATCAAATATAAGAAGAGATCTGAGAGGCAAGTTCCCCAGATCAGATCTCCATCTGGAGAAAGTTCTCTCTCTTTCTCTTTGGCTGCCTTCTCATCCTCAGTTTTCTTATCTAAAAGCCTGGGAAGTATCCATTTTCATCCAGAAATCACTTGGATGAAAACAAAATTAATTATTGTTTTCAAGTTTTCCACTGTCATGCGAAGTTGAGATATTTTTAAATCCCGTGTTTGGTATAATATTATTTTATGACATCATAGACTTATAGTTATCAGACCAGGTTATGCTGGGTAACAAAATATCTCCCACATTTCAGTGTCTTAAAGTATCATATGTGCCTTCTGGTCATTTTTATTGTCCATACCATGTCACATGAACATGGGAGATTAGGATTCCACCCCCAGAAGGGCCATGCATAATTGTAAACAATAATAAGATCTACAGCAGTGATGAACCAGTTGACAACATTTTAAATGGATGTGTTTTAATTTTTAAGTCACTAACTCACTGAGATATTTTTATATCATAATTTATTTTTTAGTGGAGTGTGGCTAGGAAAGAAGCCATAGGATATATACAATTCTCCATTAAGTTAAAATAGAATTCTTTTGAGATAAAATTTGATATTTTGTAGTTTATTATATATTTANTCCAAAGTTCCTCTAAGCCAAGGACTTGGAACCATGCCTGTATTCACGGTCCCATAGTGACATCAGCTGGTCAGTTCCCAAACAACAGCCCAGCCAGGGAGGAACAGGCTTGAAAGCCTTTGAAAGTCAGCTACAGACAAGAATCATCTGGTAAAGGTATTTTTCAACACCTGCACAATAACTCGATTTTCAAAGAGTCTTTTATAATGATTCTTCCAACTAGGTAATATCAATAACTGGTAGTAATAACAAATTTAGAAGATTTCAGAAAGGGGAATTTAAAACCTTCCAGGGGCAACAAGTATAATAATCAGCCCAAATAAAGTGCATGAATTTTGAAGATCAAGAATGGATTTTAACGTGTAAGCACAGTTTGAGATGGATTCTCAGACAATATTAAGACAAAAAGTGACTCCTTTTGGAGAGTTACAGCTTTGTCAACTAGCCCAGGCCCAGCATGAATGGGGTTTCCCAGACGGCGCTAGTGGTTAAGAACCCTCCTGCCAATGCAAGAGACATGGGTTCATTTTCTGGGGTCAGGAAGATCCCCTGGAGTAGGAAGTGGCAACTCACTCCAGTATTCTTGCCGGAGAATCCCATGGACAGCAGAACCTGGCAGGCTACAGCCCATGGGGCTGCAAAGAGTTGGATACAACTGAGCGACAGAGAATACACAGAAATACAAGAAAATGAACAGTTCAGGGGAATGGTCATAAGAGAACCGAGTCTAGTCTCTTAGTTAGACCTCTTTTATTGGGTTACCAGAAAGAGGGCTTTGGGCAGGAATGTTAGTGTGGTGCCGAAGGCTCCTTAACCCTACTGTTTGCTTTTTTTTTTTTAGCCATACAGGAGATTCTGTGGATGAAGCAGAACAAGAATGCAGGTACAGATGATTGAGAGGAGGGTCGGAAGAAGGTTCTGAGCATCATGTCTCTAATGCACAGCATGGAGCCAAGTGGAGGAGAAGAAATATTCTTGGGATTCACAGAGCACAGTTTAGAAAGTGAAAGTCGCTCAGTTGTGTCCGACTCTTTTCAATCCCATGGACTATATAGTCCATGGGATTCTCCAGGCCAGAATACTGGAGTGGGTAGCCTTTCCCTTCTCCAGGGGATCTTTCCAACTCAGGGATCTAACCCAGGTCTCCCGCATTGCAGGCAGTCTTTACCAACTGAATTTGGAAGCAACTGTCTGTAACGTAACAGGGTTCTGAAGAGGAGAAACTGGATGAGCAAGGATTAAATGAGATAACCTAGGCACTTAGAGAATGATTTCTCTCTCTTTGTTATTTCAAAGTTACTTTTTATTGGAGTAGAGTTGCTTTAGAATGCTGTGTAATTTCTTTCTTGATTCAAGGCAAACTCATTTTAAAGGTAAAGGAGATATGGTGATTTAGTCGCTGAGTCGTGTCCAACTCTTGCGACCCCACGGACTGTGGCCCGCCAGGCTCCTCTGTCCCTGGGATTCTCCAGGCAAGAGCACTGGAGTGGGCTGACATTCCCTTCTCCAAAAGGAAATATACTGGTAAAGAAAGAGTAAGAAGACTGATTAAAACGGAAGAAGCCTTAAAAATGTAGACACTAGAATTAGATATTGGCGGTTGGAATGTGCGGAGAAGGCAATAGCACCCCACTCCAGTACTCTTGCCTGGAAAATCCCATGGACGGAGGAGCCTGGTGGGCTGCAGTCCATGGGGTCTCACAGAGTCGGACACGACTGAACCAACGTAGCAGCAGCAGCAGCAGTTGGAATGTGTTATTATAAAAACACAACCAATGACTCAGTATTTCTAGTTGATTTTCTCACATATGAAGTGCTTATATGTAACTACTGCCCGCAATAACAATGATTTCTTGCTCATTATCCATTTAAGCTGCAGGTCAGCAATTGTTTTACATGCCTTCAGATTTGGGCTGAAGAAACGCCCCGTGTCTGGGACATAGCAACCTAGTGGCAAAGAGAAGAGCTAAGATCAAACCATACAGCGGCTCTTTGACTGAAATAAGCCAAATGTCCACCCCTGACATCTGCGGGCAGAGAAGTATTCATATAATCCTCACGTAGGGAGACACTGCAACCCATGTGGGTGAGACTGAGTAATACTAACACCAGGACAATAACACCAATACAATCTGCCAGTAGTGGCGAAGGATCCACCTGCCAACGCAGGAGACGCAAGAGACTCAGGCTCAATCCCTGGGTCGGGGCGACCCCCTGGAGGAGGGAATGGCAGCCCACCCCAGTATTCTTGCCTGGGAAAACCCATGGACGAAGAGCAGAGTGGACCACAGTTCACGGAGCTGCAGAGTTAGACGCGACTGATCACGCACGCATCAATACGCACAGTAGCATGGGCAAGTCTCAAAATAATGGTGGGCAATGAAAGACCAGGAAAAAAGAGTACATTCTGTATGATTCCACTCATATGAAATTCTAGGAAGTGCAAACTAATCCGTGATGACAGAACGTGGTGGCCTGGGGAGAGGAGACGCCGGGCTGGTGGGGAGAGTAGATAAGGGAACTTTGGGGCGATGAATATGTTAATTATCTTGATCGTGGTGAGGATTTCATGAGTGTATTCATCTGTCAAAACCCATCAGATTGTAACTCCAAATATATGCAATTTATTGTGTGTCAATTATGCCTCAATAAAACATTGAAAGTACTTTTTAAAGAGTGCTTGAAAGTGAAAGTGAAGTCTCTCAGTGGTGTCCAACTCTTTTCAACCACATGGACTGTAGCCCACCAGGCTTCTCTGTCCATGGGATTTCCCAGGCAAGAATACTGGAGTGGGTTGCCATTTCCTTCTCCAGGGGATCCTCCCAATCCAGGGGACGAACCCGGGTCTCCTGCACTGCAGGGAGACACTCTACCGTATGATCCACCAGGGAAGCCCTGAGGAGTGCTTACTACATGATTACATGAAGTTCAACAAACAGGCAAAATTAATCTCTGGTGGTTACTCCTGGGCTAGGTCCTGACCAGAAGGATTATAAGGATACAGGTGATGTTGCCTTTGAGCTGAATGCAAGTCAGAGCTACACAAGTGTGTCCTATTGATGAAGTTTCAATGAGTTGTGTGTTTATGCTGAGTGAGCTTTTTGGTAGGCAAGTTACACTGTAATAAAAAGTTTTAAATGTGCTGCTTTTTTTTTAAATACCAACCATTTTAACATCATTAAAGAAAGCCATCCTCATAAATAATGTATGACAGAAAAGTAATGGTTATGTGATGGCCTTATTTATCACCTGTTTCGGAAATTCGAGGGCTGTGAGTGAATTTTTGTCCTGCAGTTCTCCCCATTTACTGGAAAGGCTGATGCTGAAGCTGAACCTCCATTACTTTGGCCATCTGATGGGAAAAAGTGACTCACTGGAAAAGGCCCTGAGGCTGGGAAAGACTGAAGGCGGGAGGAGAAGGGGATGACAGAGGATGAGATGGTTGGATAGCATCACTGACTTGATAGACATCAGTTTGAGCAAACTCCAGGAGTTGGTGATGGACAGGGAGGCCGTCCATGGGGTCACAAAGAACGTGCTGCAGTCCATGGGGTCACAAAGAATTGGACACGACTGAGCGACTGAATTGAACTGAGGTCTCCATGACCAAGGATTTGGATCCCTGGATGTGGGATGCTACTCCAACTAAATCCTAGAAGTATGCCAGTTTTGGGGACTGAGAGCTTGGTGGGAGCCCTGAAGGCCTTAGAGAGACTTGGCAGAACCTTGATGATGGCCCCAAGGAGACTGTTAGTGAGAGCTCAAAAGAAAAGAAAATGTTCTAGGAGGCCAGAGGAAAGGGGCAACTTGTGATGCTGTAGCTGAAAATGTAGTAACACCGTGGCTATGGGAATGTGGAAATAGAACGTGTACTTCTGAAGAGGGTAGTCTAGCTAAGGAGACTTCTAAGCAGAGTATGGAAGGTGCTGCCTGCCTCTATTTGCCACTATAGAGAAGATAAGTAGAGAAACAGACTCAGTAAACCAAAGAACTGCTAGATACAAAGAAATCAGGGCTTCTTAGGCTCAAAAATAAAACTCTCCTGCCAGCTTTCCAAGTAGCAAACAGTGCTAAGATTAAGAAATGCCTTTCAGACATAGATCAAACCCAAAGTATGTCAGGAAATCACAGTCTACAGATGAAGCCAAGGATGTGATTGTAAACCTTTTGTGAAGATCGTATATGGCAGCAGCTGCTGCTGCTAAGTCGCTTCAATTGTGTCTGACTCTGTACGACCCCATAGATGGCAGCCCACCAGGCTTCCCCATCCCTGGGATTCTCCAGGCAAGAACACTGGAGTGGGTTGCCATTTCCTTCTCCGAATAAGGCAGCACTCGTTTCAAATTGACAAATCTAAGAGTCTTAAAGCCTCGGTTCCTCGGACGCTGCCTTACAGGCAATCTAAGCTGCAGAAAGGTTTAGTCGAGATTTCAAGTGTTCCTTTTAGAAAATGGAAGGGATGTAATCACACACACACACAACACTACGAATTTTTTAAGGAATTACATTAGCTTGAATTGAGAGCACAGACAGTAAACATGAAACGATGCCTTTGAATGCTCAGATTTCTATGGTTAGAAACTAGATTGAGAAATTATTCAGCTTCAAACAAGGGCACATTTCCTGGAAACAGAAGCCTATTTCAGAGGATGAAGTCAAGAGCCGCTGGGAATCGTTCCCAGGCATCAGAATTGCGCCCCAATCATGGACCTGGCAACACATGCCCAGTTGAACTCCAGAATTTTATGAACCTGTAACTGCTGTGTGTCTTCACCTTTTTTGAATATAAATGTCCCTAATGGCAGATACTAGGAGCCCCTGCCACAGTTGTGGAGGCATTAAAGTGTGGACTCATGGAAGGAGCTGGGAGAAACTCAGCATCTTAGGAACACAGAGGGTGTGTGGATTTCCCAGGCGGCATAGGAGAGAATCTGCCTGCCAGGGCAGGGTACATGGGTTTGATCCCTGGTCGGGGAAGATTCCACATGCCTCAGAGCAACTAAGCCTATGTGCCAACAGCTACTGAGCCCAAGTGCTGCAGTGTTGAAGCCCGTGTGCCTGAGTCTGTGCTCATACCCTGCAGCAAGAAAAGCTGCCACAGCGAGAAGCCTGCGCACCGAAATGAAGAGTAGCCCCGCTCACAGCAGCTAGAGAAAGCCTAGTCAAAGCAACAAAGATAATGCAGGCCAAATAAGTACATAGTTGTTTTTTTTTTTAAGCCAGAAATCTGGATTTTTATGTAAAATTTCTTGATTTTAAATGTTGGCTACTAATTTGGCCACTAATTTATCCTCTGAAACTATACAGTTTGTACTTCCCTGGTGGCTCAGATGGTAAAGCGTCTGCCTACAATGCAGGAGACCCGGGTTCAGACCCTGGGTTGGGAAGATCTCCTGGAGAAGGAAATGGCAACCTACTCCAGTACTCTTGCCTGGAAAATCCCATGGACGGAGGAGCATGGTAGGCTACAGTCCATGGGGTCGCAAAGAGACACGACTGAGCGACTTCACGTTCACTTTTCACTTCTATCCTCTGAAACTGTACAGTTCAACATCCTGCTGGATAAACCAGCACATCTATAGATGAAGGCGGGTCTGCTGGCTGCAAATCTGTGGCCCTTTTGTTTCCCCTATACAGCTTACACCTTACATTTACAGGATGCAAGTTTAGCCTTAGGAAATGGATCATTGTATACGCTTTAGTAGCCACTCACTGGACAAAATGGAGAATAAAGACATGTAGCGGACACCCTGGTGAGTATTGAACTTGGAGCCTCCATATCGAATCCCTCCGTGGATTTATCCGTGCAAATGTAGGATCCTCCTGGAGCCCTTTCCCTTGGAATCATGTCCCAGACTGAGTAACTCAGTCTCAGGGAAATACACCAGTCAGAAGAGAGAGACCGATCTCAGTGCATATAGGATGGAGTTTTCCAGCCACATCATGGAAGTTTAAAAGTTGGGAGGAGAGGGAGTACCTTTGCACAGCTGCATAAATGTGTGGGTGGCAGAAATGAGATTAGGATCTGGGAATACCCATGAGGGTATCCCAAACATCCTCCTTGGAAGGGCATAGCTTCTGGGATACAGACCTGTTCTTGAAGGAAATGAAACAAATTTGCAACATAATTTTAGGCTGCTTTCACTTGTAATTTACTGTTGTTGCCTTGACCCTCCAGGCAATGTGCAAGAAAACAAAGGAAGAAGGCAGAAATGGGTGTGGAGCCTGTCCACCTCACTCCTCCACAGGCACCTGAGAGCAAGCGATGCTTATTGCAGCCAGCAGAGAAATGAGTAATCGTTGTCCACGCCAAAGCTGTGGGGCTTCCCCGGTGGCTCAGATGGTGAAGAATCCACCTGCAATGAGGGAGACCTCGGTCCCATCCCTGGGTTAGGAAGATCCCCTGGAGGAGGGCATGGCAACCCACTTCAGAGCCTGGCGGGCTACAGTCCATGGGGTCGCAGAGTCGGCTGTGACACAGCACCCCGAAGCTGGGAGAAGAGATGAAGAGGGCCAATGGCTAGAAGGACAGCTCAGGAGGAGCACAAACTCTTCTCTTTCAACTTATATGGAGAGCGACTTCCCTGGTGGTCCAGTGGCTAAGATTTTGCACTCCCAGCGCATGGGGGCTGGTTGATCCCTGGTCAGGGAACTAGATCCCACATGCCAAAATTAAAAGTTGCATGCCGCAACTAAAGATCTGGTGTGCTGCAACTAAGACCCAGCACAGCTGAATAAATAAATATTTTTTAAAAAATAGCACTGGAAGGACTGATGCTGAAGCTGAAACTCCAATACTTGGGCCACTTGATGGGAAGAACTGACTCACTGGAAAAGACCCTGATGCTGGGAACGATTGAAGGCAGGAGGAGAAGGGGATGACAGAGAATGAGATCACCAACTCAATGGACATGAGTTTGAGCAAGCTCTGGGAGTTGGTGATGGACAGGGAGGCCTGGTGTGCTACAGTCCATGGGGTCGCAAACAGCTGGACACGACTGAGTGACTGAAGTGAATACAGAGAGAATGACCCTTCAAGAAAGGGAGGCACACGTTACCTATAAAATGGATCATAGAGCCCTCGGACATTATCCACCAGCTTCTCCATTCACTTTTCATTGTTCAGTTCAGTCGCTCAGTCATATCCAGTTCTTTGCAACCCCATGGACTGCAGCACGCCAGGCTTCCCTGTGCATCACCAACTCCCGGAGTTCACCCAAACGCACTTCTCAAAAGATGGTATGGGGTGGGAGATGGGAGGGGATTCGTGTTTGGGAACGCGTGTACACTCGTGGTGAATTAATGTCAATGTTTGGCAAAACCAATACAGTAATGTAAAGTAAACCAAAGTAAAAATAAAAATTAAAAAAAGAAATCTTATGTGTTGAAACTGTGTGATCATTAATAAGGATTTATCATATTACTCTCTCTACTTGTGTTTATGTCTGAAATGTTCCTTATTAACTCTTTTTAAAGGAAGATCGCACTGAAATTGAATAGATGAAACAAACTGAATGCATTCAGTTGAAACACCGCCAAATTAATTCTGTCAATATTCTACATACTTGCTGAGAATCATTTCCAAGGACCTCTCGGTAGATGGTCTGGCACTGCTTAAATGCTTATGATGACAAGGAGTGCACTTATTTTGGGCAGTCAGAGTCAGAAGGCTCTGCTGGTAAGGAAATAATGTTGAAATGGATCTAAAATAGGACCCCTTATAACTTCCAATGAAAATCAGACAATTCCTCCACCGAGAAAGTACAGTTAACGTTTTTGTTTTATTCAGTGCAATTTCATATAATCCCCCACCCTGGCACCGTTCAGTATTCAGGATCACACCCATGTATGCTACCGAGTCTGTTAGAGAGCTGCTCAGGGCTGTGTTCCCACCCTCTGGGCTCAAAAGATGTGAGCAAAATATTTAAGGAAAATTAGGATACCTACAGGCAAAACCTGACAAAGGGTTGCACACTGTGCTACATAATAGATTGAGATTTTTTTAATATCATAGCTCCCCATATCTTCACCTACCGTCAGCTCCACATCATTTGTTATTAATTTAACACCAGAGAGCCTGGAAAGAGCTCCAAGCTAGTGAGAGCCCACAAATCAGGAGCAAAGACAGCAAACCTCCTTGGAGATTCTTGTTCACAAACTTTAAGGGAATTTGAAAAATGCCTCTCAATTGGGAGGATGCTTGATATGAAATCAAAGTAGAGAAACATGAGTTTCAGTTACCTAATTTAAAGCAAAAACTGAGACTAATACACGGGCAGCCAGGTCATTTATGGAATTCCAAGCAGCAGGTGAGGTATAGTTGATTCACAATGCTGTGGTAGTTTCTGATGTACAGCAAAGTGACTCAGTTATAAGTGAACATGCATTCATTTTCATATCCTTTTCCACTGTAGGTTATTACAAGATTATTTAATATAGTCCCCTGTGCTATATGGACTTCCCTGGTGGCTCAGGCGGTAGAGCATCTGTCTACAAGGCGGGAGACCTGGGTTCGATCCCTGCGTTGGGAAGATCCCCTGGAGAAGGAAACAGCAATACACTCCAGTACTATTGCCTAGAAAATCTCATGGACAGAGGAGCCTGGTAGGCTGCAGTCCATCGGGTCACAAAGAGTTGGACACGACTGAGCGATTTCACTTTCCCTTTCCCGTGCTATACAGTAGGACCTTGTTTATCCATAGTAGTGTTAATTCTAATTTATTATAATCCCGAATGTAACGCTCTAATTTATCCCCATTTATGGCAACCATAAATTTGTTTCCTACATCTGTGACTTTGTTTCTGCTTTGTAAATAAGTTCATTTGTATCTCTTTCTCTCTCTCTCTTTTTTGGGTCCGGGCGAGTTGGGGGGGGGTGAGGGGCTGCAGCACGGTTTCCAAGAACTCAGATCTGTGACCAGAGATTGAACCCAGGCCCTCTGCAGTGAAAAATGCCAAGTCCTAACCACTAGGCTGCCAGGAAACTTCCCAGGTGTGATGATCTTGAGGTTCATCCATTGGTGATGCTTCATTACTTCATCCTCTTTGTGGCTGAGTGATGTTCTACTGTACGTACGTACCACATCTTTATCCATTCATCTCTTGATGGACATTTGGGTTGCTTCCATGTCCTGACTATTGTAAATATGAGTGCTGCAGTGGACACTGGGGCACATGTATCATTTTGAATTAGAGTTTTCTCCAGATATGTGCCCAGCAGGGGCATTGCTGGATTATATGGCAATTCTTTTTTAGTTTTCTGAGGGACCTCCGTATTCTTCTCCACGGAGGCTGCACCGATTTACATTCCCACCAATACTGTAAGCAGGTTCCCTTGAAGCAAAGATTTCTTAACGCAGTTGACGAGACACCTGCTTACTTGCCCAGCTTCCCTCCCCCCACTGACCCAGAACAGCTCCTGCAAGAATACTGTTCTGCTCAATGTACAGTCTCTGTATGTGCGATCCCAGGCTTCCCTGCTGGCTCAGTGGTAAAGAATCCACCTGCCAAGCAGGAGATACAGGCTTGATCCCTGTGTCAGGGAGATCCCCTGGAGGAGGTACACAGCAACCCACGCCAGTATTCTTGCCTGGAGAATTCCATGGACAGAGGAGCCTGGTGGGCTATACTCCACGGGATCGCAGAGAGTCAAACACTGAGCAGGTGAGCAGCAGCCTGTGCAATCCCCAACCCTCCCCCCTCAACCTCTGCACCACGGCTCCATCTCACCTGTCACCTGAAAAACACCTTTTCCTCCCTCCAGTCTCAGCTCAGACACCTTGACCTCCAGGAGCCCTTCGCTGACCTTCCCCAGTTCCAGAGGCAGGGCTTCTCTGTGTATTCTTGCCTTTCTCTCTGTGTCTGCTCCTTGTCTCCCACATGATTCTTTATTCTTCCCACACAATTCTAATCCTGTCTTCAAGCCTCTTCCCTCAAGGCTCCCTACACCAGAGCTATTGTTTTTCCTCATGGCCCTAGAGCTTCACTCAGGGCTGGTGCGCAGTAATGGCTTAATGAACCCTTGGGATAAATGCAGGACAGACGCGGATGTGGGAGTTACGTGCACAATATCACAGAAGGCACTAACCTACATCACCTTATTTACCACGCGGTTGATGGCAGTGAAACGTGGGTTTAAACACGGGTTTAAGATCCTAGCGTCTTGGGCTACAGAAAGTGAAGTTCTAGAACTGAACATTTTCAGACAGGCACCGCTAAGAGCGATCTGATAAAGTAACGGTTTCTGGCACATGCAGCTCGTTTTAACAGATGCCAAGATGACAGACAGAAAGCTGTCAGGCCTGCTCCAGAAAAGAAAATCAGCCGGTTCGTGTTCCACTTGACAAATTAATTTCCTCTGACGTTTAATTTGTATCCTCAGGTACTGTAGATTTAAAACTTGACTAGGACAGCAGCAGATTAGAGACGGGTTCCATTTCACAAAATCAAATTGTCAAGTTTTTGTGTTTTTTTTTATGAGCAACGTGGTCCCTGCATGGATATTTCCAAGTCAAATATGCAGATTATTGACTATTATAAATAAAATACAACCTCTCTTATCATTCTGAGGCTTAATGTTGACAGCATGCATCCACTCACCATAAAACAGCGGAAAGGACGGTGGGAAGTTACAAGTGCGTGGGCTTCAGAACCGGAAAGTTAACTCAAAAGTCCGGATTCTCCATCTATTACAGGAGGGTCTCAACCTTGACTTTGCATTAAAATTCCCAGGGATTTTTTTTTCATTTTCTTTAATTCAAGTATAATCAATTCACAGTGTTGTATTCTGTACACTTTTGAAGCATATAGAAAAGCAATGCAGATAAACAGACATACATGTTCTTTTTCAGATTCTTTTTCCTTATAGATTATTACAAGACACTGAGTATAGTTCCTTGTTCTATACAGTAGGTCCTGCTGTATGCTATAGATACATTGTGTATGTTAATCCCAACCTCCTAGTTTATCACCCCCCACCTTTCCCCTTTGATAACCTTGTTTTCTATGTCCATGAGTCTATTTCTGTTTTGTAAATAAGTTCATTTGTGTCACTTTTTCAGCTTCTACATATAAGCAGTATCGTATGATATCTGTCTTTGTCTTACTTCACTTGGTATAATAATCTCTGGGTTCATCCAGGTTGCTGTGAATGGCATTATTCCATTCTTTTTATGGCTAATACTCCACTGTATGTATGAACCACATCTTCTTAACCCATTCCTCTGCTGATGGACAGTTACGTGGCTTCCATGTCTTAGCTACTGTAAACAGTGCTTCAGTGAACATTTGAGTGCATGTATCTTTTCCATATCCTTAAAATCACCAGAGGATATTTTTTTGATACCAATGCCTATCCCCACCTCAGACAAAATAAATCAGGATCTCCCAGGAGTATGGCATGACATCTGCAATTTTTAAATCCTCTGGGTGACTCATGCATAGATCTATTAGCCATGTGGATTTTTTTTGACTTTTTTAAAATTGATAATTGCTTTACAAAATTTTGAAGTTTTCAGTTAAACATCAACAAGAATCAGCATAGATATGCCCATGTCCCCTTCCTTCCGAACCTTCCTCCCATCTCCCTCCCCATCCACCCTTCAGTCTGTCACAGAGCCCGTTTGAGCTCCCTGAGTCACACAGCAAATTCCCATTAGCTATCTATTTTACATATAGTATTGTAAGTTTCTACATTACTCTCTCCATACATCTAGCCATGTGGATTTGGGCACCTTAATATTCCTGGCATATAAATGGAGCATCGTAGACACCTGTCACTGTCATAACTGACCATCAACATTTTGCTTATTTAATAACAGCTTTTTTTTGTTTTTAGAATTAAGTTTGGAAAAAAATTCATATATTGTAATTTATTGATATGTCCTCCCATCGATGTAATTCTTTACATTTTATGAATGTAACTCTTTACATTTATCGGTTCCATCTCCCCTCTGCCTTTTCTTTTTTTCTTTGCAAATTACTTACTAATGGTCTGAAATTATCAGACCACTCACTTGTCCTATAGAGTTTCCTGTGGTTTAGAATCTGCTGATTGCCTATCCA
This sequence comes from Redunca redunca, assembly GCA_006410935.1. Lineage (NCBI taxonomy): Eukaryota > Metazoa > Chordata > Mammalia > Artiodactyla > Bovidae > Redunca > Redunca redunca. Next base: position 643,850 of record SJYQ01000730.1, read on the forward strand.
TGGTTTCACTTAATTAGTTCTTCTTTCCTATTATTATTTCCTGTGAACTGATTGTTTGATAAAAGACTTAATCAGATTTAGACTCAATTGGCGAGACTACCTCCTAGGTGATGAATGTACCTCTCTCAGAAGCTCATTCTGTCTCTTTGCCTCCATTTGTGTGATGTGAAGTTATTTATAATCATTGCCTTGATCCATTATTTCACTGGGATATGCAAAACAATATCAACATCAATAACCTCAGATACACAGATGACACCACCCTTATGGGAGAAAGCGAAGAACTAAAGAGCCTCTTGATGAAAGTGAAAGAGGAGAGTGAAAAAGTTGGCTTAAAACTCAACATTCAGAAAACTAAGATCACAG
>SJYQ01000731.1:0-48618 GCA_006410935.1 Redunca redunca
AGTTATATTTTCATTTAGTTAAAAATATTTAAAAATGTTTCTTGAAATGTCCTCTTTGACTCATGTATTGTTTAGAAATATGTTGTTAAATCTCCTGAATTTAGGGTTTTCTAGTTATATTTCTATGTAGCCATCTGATTCTAGTTTAATTCCACTATGGCCTGAGCACATACATTATATGATTTCTTTTAATTTTTTAAGCTATAATTTTTCTGAATGTGGTCTAACATGGCAAATATTCAACATAACCTCAAGACAAGTGTATATTCTGCTGTCATTAAATAAAGTAGCTTATAAATGTCAATTATTTTATATACAGTTGATTGATGGTGCTGTTAGTACAACTGCATTGTGATTTTCTGCTGGATGGGTCTGCCCATTTCTGACAGAGGGTTATAGAAGTCTTCAGCTATAACAGTGAATTCACCTGTCTCTCCTAGCAGTTCTATCAGGTTCTACCTTACATCTTGACACTGCTATTAGGTTCATATACAAAAGAATTGTCTTCTTGGAGAATTAATTGTTTTATGGTTATGTAATATTCTTCTTTTACCCTGATAAGTTTTCTTGTTTAGAAGTTGCTCTGCGTGAAATTAATACAATGAGACCCCACTCCAGTACTCTTGCCTGGGAAATCCCATGGACGGAGGAGCCTCGTAGGCTACAGTCCATGGGGTCGCTAAAAGTCGGACACGACTGAGTGACTTCACTTTCACGACTGAGTGACTTCACTTTCACTTTTCACTTTCATGCATTGGAGAAGGAATCGGCAACCCACTCCAGTGTTCTTGCCTGGAGAATCCCAGGGACGGGGGAGCCTGGTGGGCTTCTGTCTATGGGGTCGCACAGAGTTGGACATGACTGACGCGACTTAGTAGCAGCAGCAGCTACTCCAGCTTTCTTTTGATTAGTATTCACAAGGAATATGTTTCTGCATCCATTTCCTTTTTTACTTTTTTGAATATATATATATTCATCTTTACTGGAGAAGGAAATGGCAACCCACTCCAGTGTTCTTGCCTGGAGAATCCCAGGGACGGTGGAGCCTGGTGGGCTGCTGTCTATGGGGTCGTACAGAGTCGGACACGACTGAAGCAACTTAGTAGTAGTAGTAGTATATTCATCTTCAAAGTGGATTTTTTATAGAAAATACAAAATTGCATCTTGTTTTTGTTTCACTCTGACAATTTCTTTTAGCTGATATATTTAAACCATTGATATGAAGATGATTATTTAAACAGATGCATTAATATCTGACATGTGTGTAAATGTTTTATATTTGTTGCCATTGTTCTTTGTTTCCATTTTGTCTTCTACTTCTTCAGCCTTATGTAGTTTTAGCTGGGCAGCTTAGATTATTGCATTTTCTCTCTTATCTTGTATCCATTGCACTTCTTTCTTTTAAAAAAAATATTTTTAGTGATTCCCCTGATGTTTGTAATACAAAATTACAACTAGCTCAAATATGCTTTCAATTAATACTGTAAACCTCAAAAGACTAGTGCAATATTTTATAATAACAAAATAATCCTAGTTATACTCTTGTCCCTTACATTGTTACTGCCATTCATTCCACTTATGCATAAACTACAAGAAACTAATACAGTTATTAGTTTGAACAAGCTGTTACCAGTGGGATCAATTAAGAATAGGAAAGATACATTTTAAATTTTCTCATTTATTCCTCAAAGTAGATCCTAGTTTCTGACTTGTATCTCTTTTCTTACCTCTTTCTTTTCCTTCCTTATTTTAACATTCTTACAAGGAAGGTCTCCTGGCTACAAATCTGGAAAAAATCTTTATTTCCCCTTCACTTTGAAGGGGACTTCATAGAACATAGAATTCTAGGTTGGTATTTTTTTTTCTCTCAACAATTTGAACATTTCACTCCACTCTGCTTGTTTACCTGGCTTCTTAGGTAACAAAAGGCAGCAAGGTAATTTTTTTCTTCTTGCTTCTTTCCAAACTTTTTCTCAATTTTTGTTTGACTTCCTGCAATTTGACTATGATATACCCAGATGTATTTGATGGAGGTGTGTGTGTGTGCGTGCAGATTTACGCTGTTTGGTTTTCTCTGAGCTTCCTAGATCTGTGCTTTAGTGTCTGATATTAATTTGGGGGTAAATTCTTAGTCACCGTTTCTTAAAATATTGCTTCTACTTCTTTGTTCTCCTTTTGGTGTCCCTATGAGAGGGTAACAAGCAGGAAGGCCAGTGGTCTCTAAACAGAGGAAATAGCCTGCAAGTGTCAGACATTTCTATCTTTCTTAAGCGGCAGGAAGAAACAAACTAGCGATATTTTTTTCTTCTCTATACAAATTTAAAAGGCAGTTTCTCTTAAAATTCTGTGTTGCCATAATGACACCTGGTTTCACTTGAAGTTAACCATTGCCTTTTTCTTATGGAAATGTTTATCTTAAGCTATGCTAATGTACTATGCATTTACCCCAAACTAAGTCTTCAAGTCGGTTTCGCCTTTTGGGCTCAGAACCTACTTGATAAACCAGTATGTTATACGCAGATCAGTTCAGTTCAGTTGCTCAGTCATGTCCGACTCTTTGCAACCCCGTGAATCTCAGCACGCCAGGCCTCCCTGTCCATCACCATCTCCTGGAATTCACTCAGACTCACGTCCATCTGAGTCCGTGATACTCAGATAGTGTTCCTCTAATCTATGTAAATGAAACTATTTGTATGGTGCTCTGCCCTTCTTCAAGATTCAAGTTAATCCTCTTATGGCCCAAAATAAACCATTTGGAGCCAAGATTATCCCAAAATACATCTTATGGGTGAGGGGCCTGGTGCCATTCTGAGTTTTGAGACATTCCTTTTTTTCATTAACCGACTGCTGGTGACTATATAACATCCAGCTGAAGGCTAGCACAGGGGTACTCTTTCTGCCCCCTTTCTGATGCCTATGTCAGAAGCTTTCTCTATCTCCTGTATACTTTAATAAAACTTTATTACACAAAAGCTCTGAGCGACCAATCCTCGTCTCTGGCCCCAGATTGAATTCTTCTCCTCCAGGGGCCAAGAATCCCGGTCGTAATTCAACAACCTTTCATCTTAGGTGCTCATCTGGGATCCTTCAGGACAAGATAAGGATGCTTGGAGCACTAGTTCTTTTTTCTCTTAGCGAACACGTTTTCTGCTGTGCTTTACTAACTCTATGGTGTGCTTGTGTGAATGAATGACATGCCCTTCGTGAAGCAAATGAGGAGCCCTGCTCTGCAGTTCCAGGGTGATCTCATACAGCTTATGACAAAAACCTGTCGGGGGTTTATACCGACCTGCCAATGCCAACAGGCACCTAATGACTCCTTTGGGAACCGACCAGAAATGGGCAAAGCGTGTGGACCGAACTCTCCCTTCTCGGTCAAACTTTTCAGTCTCTTTGACCATTTCATAACTCCTTGGAAATTAGAAGTGCTAACCTAATCTATCGGATCATAGACTTTCAAGGGACTTGTGATCTATACTGTTACTGTGTACTGACTTAGGTCCCAAACTTGGACTGGTAGTCAAGAAAGCGCCTAGCCTCTCTAGGAATCAAAAGTTCAGAAGCTAGATGGAGCTCTAGCCCCAAGAACATCTCAGAGGTTAAAGGTTACTCAGATTGGGACTGCAATGGGTTTTTACTTTGATAACGCTGGCTCTTAGTGGACCAGAGGAGGCTCTCATACTGGTGTGGTGATGCTTGAAAAGAACATTCCAGCTTTATGTTCATATCGGTCTTATTATGGTCAGAAATATACACAGGGTCATGCACAGGCACTCAGGTGACGAACGTTTCCCCCAGGCGTCTTAGCTTGGGAGGCATTCCGGAAGGTTACTCTGATTTGATTGCACCCCGGGTGACATCAGAGGCAAGCAAGGTTAAAGGCAAAGAGCTGGATGTCAGGTAGAGATGCTATCAGGTCTACCCCTGGTACATCCCCACCCCATCTCGGTGGTAGAACTGAGAGGGTCAAAGACAGCACCTGCGTCAGTAAGGGACAGACTAAGTCCAACCAGGAAGGAAAAGCTTTTGGTGTAAAATCTGTCTACACCCCCATCTAGAGCAGGGAGGGATGCCTCCGGTAAAAAAAAAAAAACAAAACAAAAAAAAACACAGCGCTGGTCACTTTTTTTCTCTCTTACAGATGGGAGCTAACAATTCCAGCCTCACTCCTTTGAACTGTATCCTGAAAAACTGGAACAGATTTAGTCCCCAGGGCTTAAAGAAGACACACCTGGTCTTCCTATGTGATACTGCATGGCCACAGTATCCATTGGAAGATGGCGAACAGTGGCCGGTTGGAGGGTCTCTTAAGTATAATACTGTTTTGCAATTGGACCGGTTCTGTAAGGAACAAGGGAAATGGGTAGAAGTAGCATATGTTTTGCTCTTTTTCTCTCTGGGAAATATGCCAGACTTATGTCCTAAGGGTATAGATTTGGGCATGAAACCTTCAGCTCCCTCCTGTCCTCCTACTTTGCCCCCGTACCGGGGCTCCAAGCTGAACACACTGAAAGCCAGAGAACCGCCCTCAGAACGGCTGCTTTGGTGTCAGTGGAAACCCAAACTGAGATTCAAAATGCCCACGTGGAGGTCCAAACAACTCCAGTCTCAGTATGACCTCAGACTATTCTGGTTTCAGTAGAAACTCAGACCATCGAAGTAAGAGATGAGATGGAGGACAGGAGACAAAGAAAAAAAGAAAAACAGGTTTCTCCAGTCTATCCCTAGGATCATGTGCGCAGAGCAGCCAGAGAGAACAGCCACACAAGCTGTTGCCTCTTTATGAAACACCCACCAGGAGAAATAATCAGTCTATGAGAGTTAATAAGCCTTTTTCTTATCAAGAAATACAAAGAATCAAGGAGGGCCTGGGAGACTATTTAGAGGACCCAGAAAAATATCTTAGAGCTTTTAAAGGTGTTACTCTGCTTTATGACCTTACTTGGAAAGATGTGCTGTATATCTTGGGACAAACGCTGACTCCCGACTCAAAGACTTGAGTTTTGGGAAAAGCGGTTGCTTATGGGGATGAATGGTTTGGTAATGAATCAGTAGGGAAGAGGGAGGACGAGATAGCGGCCCTCCCCACTGGGAATCAGGTGGTCCCAACTATAGAACCAGACTGGGACTACAACACAGCTAAAGGAAGATGGGGTCAGAGTCATTTTGTCAGATGTATTCTTGAATGACTCAGGCAGACACGTTCTAAGCCTTGAAACTATAGCAAATTGGCAGACATAGAACAAGAGGAGAAGGAAGCTCCTGGTAGATTCCTAGAGAGACTAAGAGAAGCTCTTCACAGATTCAATGAGATTGATCCTGAAAGTGAAGAAGGAAAAGTGATCTTAAAAGATAGATTGATCACTCAGTTGCTCCGGATATCTGCCATAAGCTACAAAAACAGGCGTATGGACCAAATCAGTCTTTAGATACTCTGTTACAACTGGCTCAGACAGTCTATTATGGTAGGGAATATGAGGAAAAGAAAGAAAGACAAAGGAAAAGGTGGAAGCCTTCGCAATGGCAATGAAAAACTTTCTTAAACAGCCAGAGAAAAATGCCCAGAGGGACCCAGGTGAAAAGGGATGGGCTTGCTATTACTGTGGAAAAGAGGGGCACCTCAAGCGGGATTGCCCTCAGGCATCTAAGCCGCCCACTGCTCCATGTCCAGTCTGCAAAGGACCACACTGGAAGAGAGACTGCCCTCAGAGGCGTAGGTCTCTGGGGTCGGACTCTCAAGACAATCAGGACTGAAGGTGCCCGGGGGTCCCCACACAAGCTCCCATCCTAATTACACCTGAGGAACCTCAGGTATTAATAATTGTGGGGGGCCAATCCGTCGATTTCCTTTTAGATACTGGGGCAACTTACTCTGTGCTTACTGAAGCCCCTGGTCCACTTTCTTCCCGATCCGCTTCCATAATAGGACTATCTGGACAAGCCAAAAGGTATAATTTCAGTTATTCTTTATCTTGCAACTGGGATTCTGTGCTATTTTCACACGAGTTTCTGATTGTGCCAGAATCTCCCTCACCCCTTTTGGGGAGGGATATACTGAACAAGGTCCACGCCTCTGTTTTTATGAATATGAAGCCCTCCCTTTCTCTCCCTCTAGTTGAACAAAATGTAAATCATAGAGTATGAGCTGATGGAAAATCTGTGGGTCAAGCACAAAATGCTGTTCCTGTAGTTGTCAAGCTCAAAGAAAGCTCAAAGACCCACACTTATTTCCACATAAGAAACAGTATCCTCTGAAACCTGAGGTTAAGGAAGGGTTAAAACCCATCATCAAAAATTTAAAGGAACAGGGACTATTAACTCCCTGTAACAGTCCTTGAAACACTCCTGTTTTGAGTATAAAGAAATCAAATGGTAAATGGAGACTAGTTCAAGATTTACGTATAATAAATGAGGCTGTAGTTCCTTTGCACCCCGTGGTGCCTAATCCTTACACTCTATTGTCTGAAATTCCTGAACAAGCCAAATATTTCTCAGTAATTGATTTAAAAGATGCCTTCTATTCAGTGCCTTTGGCAGAGGAAAGTGAAAGTGAAGTCGCTCAGTCGTGTCCAAACCCCGTGGACTGTAGCCCACCAGGCTCCTCCATCCATGGGATTCTCCAGGCAAGAATACTGGAGTGGGTTGCCATTTCCTTCTCCAGGGTATCTTCCCGACCTAGGGATCGAACCCAGGTCTCCCGCATTGCAGGCAGATGCTTTAACCTCTGAGCCACCAGGGAAGCCCTTGGTGGAGGAAAGTCGATTTCCATTTGCCTTTGAAGACACTATGCAGCCAGCTTCTCAGTTAACCTGGACAGTTTTTGCCCCAGTGATTTCGTGACAGTCCTCACTTGTTTGAACAAAGTCTGTCACGGTATCCACACAACTTTAATAGCTCCTAAGTGGTGGTGTTACAATATGTAGATGATATTTTGCTCTGTGCTGAGACAGAAGAAGCTTGTTCGTGAGCCTCAGAAGATTTCTTAAACTTTATGGCAGGCTGTGGTTACAAGGCATCAAGAGAAAAGGCTCAGCTTTGTCAACAATCAGTTAAATATCTGGGCCTAATCATATCAGAAGGGACTAGAACCATAGGCCCTGAGAGAATTAAACCTATACTAAATCATCCCCTACCTATGACTTTAAGACAATTGAGAGGATTTTGGGGAATCACAGGTTACTGTCGCATTTGGATTCCGGGTTATGGAGAACTTGCCCGGCCTTTATATAAACTTATAGCTGAAACTCAGCAGGCCCAAACTGACAAACTGGTTTGGTCTCCAGAAACTCAAAAGGCTTTTAAGGTTCTTCAGACTGCTCTCCTGCAAGCTCCAGCTCTGAGCTTGCCCACAGGGTCAGAATTTAATTTGTTTGTCACTAAAAGAAAAGGTATGGCCTTGGGAGTTTTGGCACAAACCCGAGGGCCTCACCAGTAACCTATTGCTTATCTAAACAGAGAATTAGATGTAATTTCACGTGGGTGGCCCCACTGCCTAAGAGTAATTGGGACAGCGGCTTTATTAGCACCTGAAGCTTTAAAAATAATTAAAGGATGAAAACTTACTGTACTGACTTCTCATGATGTGAGTGGAATCTTAAATTCTAAGGTTAATATTTGGATGACAGACAGTAGGCTTCTTAAATATCAGTCATTGTTGTTAGAAGGACCAGTAACTAAGCTCAAAGTTTGTGGAAATTTAAATCCTGCCATTTTCCTTCCTGAGAAGGAAAATGAAACACCTGATCACGATTGTTCTCAATTCCTAACTTTATGCAGCTCAGGAAGATCTAATGGGTACCCCATTAGACAATCCTAACATGGAAGTATTTACAGATGGCAGTTTTTTTGTTCGGTATGGAAAGCTTAAAGCAGGTTGTGCCGTGGTGACTGCTGAACAGGTTTTGGAAGCAAAATCTCTCCCCCAGGGAACCAGTGCTCAGTTAGCAGAGCTTGTGGCTCTGACCCGAGCTCTAGAGTTGAGCAAAGGGCAGCCGGTAAATATCTACACGGATTCTAAATATGCTTATTTGACTTTACATGCTCATGCTGCAATATGAAAAGAAAGACAGTTTAAAACAGCAACAGGAGAACCTATTAAACATTTCAGAGAGATCAAGAGACTTTTAACTTCTATATATTGTCCTAAAGAAATAGCTGTTATGCATTGCAAAGGGCACAGCAGGGATGGGAGTAAAGTGACAGAAGGTAATCAGTTGGCTGACTGTCAAGCCAGAAAAGCGGCACTTTAGAAACCCCTTCACTGCAGACGCCTTTGATCTGGACAGGTCCTGTGGAACAGGAAAAACCACAATGTACTAAAGAAGAATTAGAAAGATATGAAAAAAGAGGAGCAAAGATTACTGATAAAAGATGGTTACCGTTGGAAGATGGACGATTAATAATTCCTGAAAATGCTCAATGGAAAATTCTTAAGGGTTTACATCAGAGTTTTCATTTGGGTTCAGAGAGTACTTACCAAATGGCTTCTCGTTTGTTTGAAGGTAAACATGTAATGAAAACTTTAAAGAATATTATCAAAAGGTGTGAGGTTTGTCAGAAAAATAACCCAAAGACTGAGAAGCTAGCAAAATCTGGATTGCAACCAAGTGGGGAGCGTCCGGAGAGGCCTGGGAAGCTGGTTTCATGCATACGCCAAAAGCTAGTGGGTATTCTTGCTTACGAGTTTGGGTAGATACTTTTACTGGATGGATTGAGGCTTTCCCCTGTCCTAGTGAACAGGCTAAGGAGGTTATAAAGACTTTAATCCATGAAATTATCCCCAGGTTTGGGCTGCCACGGAGCCTTCAGAGTGACAATGGCTCCGCCTTTAAAGCTGCTGTAACTCAGGGGGTATCTAAAGCTCTAGGAATAGAATATCACTTACACTGTTCCTGGAGACCCCAATCCTCAGGAAAGGTTGAAAAAGCTAATGACATTATCAAAAGACATCTGCGCAAATTAACTCAAGAGGCACAGGGCAATCGGATTAAAGTCCTACCCATAGCTTTAATGAGGGCTCGAAGTGCCCTCAGAAAGGAGAGACTGTCCCCCTTTGAATGTATTTATGGAAGGCCTTTCTTACGCACAGACATTGTTATAGACCCTGAAGCCTTGGAATTAACTAGTTATGTAACTCAGCTCTCAGCTTTTCAACAGGCATTAACAGAACTCTGGGAGACGACTCCTGACCCCGCCTCTGAGCCAAGCAAGCCTCTCTATTTGAGCCAGGAACTGAGGTCCTCATAAAAACTTTGGGATCTAGGGGCCCATCCCTCGAGCCCCTCTGGGAAGGCCCTTACCAGGTTATTCTTTCTTCTCCCACAGCTGTCAAAGTGCCAGGAATTGATTCGTGGGTACATCACACTCGAGTTAAGAGGTGGCACCCTGACCAAAACTAAGTGACATCTTTTTATGTCTTTACTTTCTATGCTCTGACTTTGTACTTTTCAGATGGGCCTGATAACCTATGTGAGCTTACTTCTGCTGACTCCAAATATCCTGAGTCTGCCGTTTGATCCTCAAGACAACGCCTTCCTGTCTCGGGCTCACTCCTATGCTGCATTCCACAGTCCGTCTAACTGCTGGGTCTGTGGAGCACTCCCCTCTTCATCAGTGGAAGGCTTCCCGTGGTGGACATCTCCTCTTCAAGGAAAAGACTTTCTCCAAGTGTGTAAATACCTTCGACAACAATTACATGTGATGCCTCTCCTTCATCTGACGACATCTACCAACCCTAAAATAGACTGGTGCAACACGTTGTACTTTAACTATAGATATAATGTGACTTTTAATTTTGATTATACATTTTCTCGGTTCAATGACTGTTTTGCTACACATAAGACAAATAGGTCTAGATCTAATGGTTTTTTACCTGACGTTTATCAAATATGGGATGAGGTTATATGGCTAACTGCTGAAAAGAGGCGTTTAATATCTACTGCCCCTATATGCTGGGAACAAACAGAGCCATCCCCAAAGATTGGAAACAATTGGGATTTTTGCCTCAGGAAATATGCAACATAATCCTCCTGTGTTTTTCAACCCCAGTTCAGGTCCTCCCTTTGTCTGGCCAGGCACTAATTGGGACTGGATACCTCAGTCACGCTGACTTGCTCCAAATGGGACTTATTGGATATATGGCTCTTACCTATGGGCATGGCTTTCCCCTGGTTGGATAGGGAGATGCATCCTGGGTCTAACCTTTACTCACGGCTTTATATTTTCAGAGCTTCCAGGAAAGTCTGCTAATTTACCCCACCTTAAAACTCGGTGGGCAAGGTCTGTATTTCGCTGGTATGATTATTTGGCTGCAGTCTTTGTTCCCTCTTTGGGAACTACAGATGTTATGCTACAAGTAGAGGCTCTGACTAATTTTACTCAACAGGCATTACAAGATTCTCAAAGGGCTATTTCAGCTCTTAATGCTGAACAAGCACAAATTAGAAAGGTGGTTTTACAAAACAGATTGGCTTTAGATATTCTGACTGCTGCACAAAGAAGAACGTGTGCTATTATTCATACCCAATGCTGTACATATATACCTGATATGAGCAAGAATGTTACTCATTTTACTAAACACATGAACAAGATGACTGGGGCCATGGATACTCCTGAAGCCTCAATTGCCTCACTTTAGGAGACGTTAACTAGTTCCCCATGGTGGACAACTATCTTAATTACAATAATTCTGATTGTTTTGTTTTTACTGTTTGCTCTCTGCATCTGTAACTGTATAACTGGATTTGTTTCTAGCCGCATGAAAGCTTTCAAGTCACAAATGGTTGCTCAAACTCCTGCTACTGCTGCAGCTGCCTCCAACTACTATTTGGGGCCCCTGGATCAGATATCCTCAATATGAGGATTAGGAAAATATGTTGCCTCGCCAATTTAGGGACAACACCCCTTCTCAGCTCAGAAGCAGTTATGAAATGAAAACGATGCCCCTTTTCCCTAGGCAACATAATTCTCCTAAAAGAAAAGGGAGGAATGAGAGGGCAACAGACAGGAAGGCCAGAGGTCTCCAAACTGAAGAAAAAGCCTGCAAGTGTCAGACATTTTTATCTCTCTTAAGCAGCAGGAAGAAACAAACTAGCTATATTTTTTCCTTCTCTATACAAATTTAAAAGGCAGTTTCTCTTAAAATTCTGTGTTGCCATAATGACACCTGGTTTCACTTGAAGTTAACCATTGCCTTTTTCTTATGGAAATGTTTATCTTAAGCTATGCTAATGTACTATGCATTTACCCCAAACTAAGTCTTCAAGTCTGTTCTGCCTTTTGGGCTCAGAACCTACATGATAAACCAGTATATTATACTCCGATATTGTTCCTCTAATCTATGTAAATGAAACTATTTGTATGGTGCTCTGCCCTTCTTCAAGATTCAAGTTAATCCTTTTATGGCCCAAGATAAACCATTTGGAGACAAAATTATCCCAAAATACATCTTATGGGTGAGGGGCCTGGTGCCATTCTGAGTTTTGAGACATTCCTTTCTTTCATTAACCGACTGCTTGTGACTATATAACATCCAGCTGAAGGCTAGCAGGGGGGTACTCTTCCTGCCCCCTTCTGATGCCTATGTCAGAAGCTTTCTCTATCTCCTTTATACTTTAATAAAACTTTATTACACAAAAGCTCTGAGCGACCAATCCTCGTCTCTGACCCCGGATTGAATTCTCCTCCGGGGGCCAAAAATCCCAGCGTCGTAATTCAACAACAACCTTTCACCTATTACATGTTGCACTTTTTATAGTTATCCCACAGCTCTTGGAGATTGTTTTGGGTTTTCTTTTCTTTTCTTTTTTCAGTTTTTTTCTTTTAACTTTTCAGTTTTGGATGTTCCTGTTGCTATGTCCTAAACTCCGAGATTCTATCCTCAGTCATGTCTAATCTATTAATGAGGCCATCAGACACTCTTTATTTTTGTAAGTGTTTTTGATTCTCTGACATTTCTTTTTTTCCTTTCTTATAATTTCTATGTCTCTCCTTTCACTACGTATTTATTCTTCATTGTGTCTATATTTTGCATTGGGGTCATTAGCATGTCAGTCATAGTTTAAAAAAGTTTCCAGTGTGATAATTCCAATATTTCTGCCATATCTAAGTTCTGATACTTTTCAAACTGTGCTTAAATTTTTGTTTTTGTTTTCTGTGCTTAGTTATGTCTGACTCTCTGCAGTGCCATGAGCTATAGCCTACCAGGCTCCTCTACCCATGGAAGTTTTCAGGCAAGAATATTGGAGCGGGGTGCCATTGCCTACTTCAGGGGATCTTCCCCACCCAGGGATTGAACCTGCATCTCTTGCATCTCCTGCATTGGCAGGGGGATTCTTTACCACCAGCATCACCTAGGTGGTTGAAAACTGTGTTATAATAAATACATTATAATTTTGCCTCTGATTCCTGGCAAGGAGCTTCAAAAATCATTATAATTTTTTAAATTTCTTGAGTCATAGAAGAAGTAACTTTGTTATGCTAGTGATCATTCATTGTGAAGGTTCTGTATAGTTTCAAGGGAGTCACCAGAAAAAACCACCAGTATGTGATTCAGTTCAGTTCAGCCGGTCAGTCGTGTCTGACTCTTTGTGACCCCATGAATCACAGCACGCCAGGCCTCCCTGTCCTTCACCATCTCCCAGAGTTCACTTAGACTCACGTCCATCAAGTTGGTGATGCCATCCAGCCATCTCATCCTCTTGTCATCCCCTCTTCCTCCTGCCCCCAAACCCTTCCAACACCAGATTCTTTTCCAATGAGTCAACTCTTTGCATGAGGTGGCCAGAGTACTTAGAGGGTGGCAAATTCCTGCCCTCCCTCTGTCCACAGACACATGAGCTATGCATGCCTACACCCAACTCTAATGTACCAAAGACACTGAGACCTATCCTAAAATCTTCATAGGAGAACATTGCCTATATTCCACATTGGCCATTGGTTGATTCACTTGCAAGAAATATCTGAACAACACTACAAGGGCTCTGAAAACTGAACTGGAACCAGAGCCCACAGAAAGCCTGAACCTAGCCAAACTGATTGTCTGCTCAAACCAAAAATTTGGATATGCTCCAGATATTTAAACAAAGTGTCTCCTAACAAAATATTTATTAAAAGTGTCCAGAAGACAATCCAAAATTATTCAGCATATGAATAGCCATGAGAATTTAAACTTGCATGGGGAAAGACAATCAACAGAAGCTGTACTGATGTGACACAGATGTTGGAATTATCTAGAAAATATTTTAAGCAGCTATTATAAAGATACTCAAAATACCAAAGGAATGAAGAAATAAAAGAAGTCATTTAACAAGAATTAGAAATCATCTTTTTCCTCCTCTGAATTGCCTTCTATCTAAATTGATTCCTACTTTTATCAAGGATAAAGAAAAGTTTCCATTCTAAATTATGACACCCCAACTTTCTCCAACAGATAAAAGTCACTTTTTTCATAGTAAGTCATCAAACAAAATCTTAATACATGATTTTAATTTCAATCTCATATATATATATGTATGTATATGTATATACATACACACACACACACACACACACACACACATTTTTCTTTCTATACATCCTCTAATGTAAGATATTTTATTTGAATGTTCTCCTAAATTTTTACCTGGAATTGTTCATTTTTTTTTAAATTGGTAAATACCTTTTACTTGCCTTTTAACGTTTTCCGGCCTGTGAGCTTCCATGATAAGTTTTATACTTTATTTCATAATAATAACATGCTGCATCTGTGTAACACTTTACAGTATTTTCCCAGTGAAATTAATCATTTCATTGTCAGTCATGAACTTTACCTGTTTCCATTCTCTTATCTCTTTCTCTTAATATTTCCCTTTCATTACATGTGCAAACAAGAATTTCCATATCTGCTTATTCTTATACAAATTATAAACACATTTATAATTTTATAAATTACAGCACTCTTTCAAGGTCTCTCATCCTTGAAAACTCTGTACTTTCCCTGCGTAGACACTAGAGTCTTATCAGTAGCACTATTTTATCACCTCAATCCCCAACCTCGTTTCTTACAGCCCAAATTCTTACCTCGTTTTGCAATCCACACAGTTGGAAAGCATCTTTCTCTACCATTTTTATATCACGCATTTTACCTCCAGCTTTTATTAGAGAACTAAGAACAGAGTCAACCGTTTGAGGTCAGAACTTCCTGAGTTACTGAAAATGTCAAGCTAAGCTAATTTGGATAGTGAAAGTGTCACACAGTGAACCACACATTTTTAGTCAGAAGGCCACTTGCCACAAACACACACAGAAGACTGGGCTTTGTATGAATGTTTAAAAAGACAAGGAAGCTATTTCAAGAATAATACCTTAATTGGAAGACAATGGATTTCAAACCAATCACCATGATAACTCCAGTTACAGCATGTCAGCTTGCAAACACATTACACATTGTTATTGACTATATTCCCTGCACTGTGCGTTTCATACTTACAACTCATTTATTTTGTAACTGGAGGCTTTGGTTTCTCACTCTTCCTCTTTCTTTCCCTCTGCTTCCCCCACTCCTTCCTGTCAAAAACAGATTTGTTCTTTGCATCTATAACTATATATACACAGTATAAAAATTTTGAACTGCTATATTGTACATTTGAAGTTAATTTTGTAAATCTACTATTCTTTAGTAAGGAAGAAAAGGAAATGGTGCTCAAGAGGACATGGGAGTTATTTACTGAAGCAAGTTCACTGGATACAGCAATAAAGACAGGAGTGACGTAGTGAGGGCTGCTTTTATTCACTTTTATCGAGTAATGGAGAAAACTAGACTCGACTGGACTGAAATGCTGAAATTATGTATTTTCCTTAAAATATATTTCCTGAAAGAAGCAGTGGACATTCTAGGTTATGCTTGTATCTGAAAAAGATGAAACATAGAAATGAAAAGAAGCTGATTTTGATAATGGTGCTGAAACTCTGCCTGTGTTCTCTGGTGCTGAATAGAAACATAGAGACAGGTTTTTGGGGAAGTAGAAACTAGTAACTTTTATTGTGTTGTCAGGCAAAGGGGGCCACAGAGGGCTAATGCACTCAAGACTGTGTGACCCACCCAGGAGTGGGATAGTGAGGAGTTTTACAGTGTTCAAGGAGCAATGTGTGACCAACTCATGGACAATTCTTGGATTGGTTAGCATCAAGGTGAAGTTTCAAGCATCATCAATTTTCCGGTTTCACTCAGTCTAGAGTCTATGTTCCCATGGTCAGCAGTTTTCATTTGGAGCAGGTCTGCTTCTTGTAAAAATAACTTAGCAATCTGTGTCATGCCTTTATATATTTCAGAGAAATAGGAGTTCAGTGATTCTGCCTTGTGGTTGAATTATAATCTAAATTGTTACCAGTTCTCCAGCCCAATAGTTAGTCTTTGTTTCTACACCTTCACATTTCTCTCTTCAATGAGGGGTGCTGGGAAAACTGATCAACTACATGTAAAACAGTGACTAGAACACTTTCTAACACCACACACAAAAATAAACTCAAAATGGATGAAAGACCTAAATGTAAAACAAAAAACTATAAAACTCTTAGAGGAAAACATGAGGAGTAGCACATTCTTCAACATAAATCACAGCAAGATCCTTTATGACCCACCTCCCAGAGTAATGGAAATATAAACAAAACAAAACAAAACAACAAACAAAAAAAACAAGTGGGAACTAATTAAACTTAAAAGCTTTCGCACAAGAAAGGAAACTATAAGCAACGTGGAAAGACAGTTCAGTTCAGTTCAGTTCAGTCGCTCAGTCATGTCCGACTCTTTGTAACCCCATGAATCGCAGCACTCCAGGCCTCCCTGTTCATCACCATCTCCCGGAATTCACTCAGACTCATGTCCATCGAGTCCGTGATGCCATCAAGCCATCTCATCCTCGGTCGTCCCCTTTTCCTCTTGCTCCCAATCTCTCCCAGCATCAGAGTCTTTTCCAATGAGTCAACTCTTCGCATGAGGTGTCCAAAGTACTGGAGCTTCAGCTTTAGCATCATTCCTTCCAAAGAAATCCCAGGGGTTGATCTCCTTCAGAATGGACTGGTTGGATCTCCTTGCAGTCCAAGGGACTCTCAAGAGTCTTCTCCAACACCACAGTTCAAAAGCATCAATTCTTCGGCGCTCAGCCTTCTTCACAGCCGAACTCTCACATCCATACATGAGCACTGGAAAAACCAAAGCCCTGACTACACGGACCTTAGTCGGCAGAGTAATGTCCCTGCTTTTAAATATGCTAACTAGGTTGCTCATAACTTTTCTTCCAAGGAGTAAGCGTCTTTGAATTTCATGGCTGCAGTCACCATCTGCAGTGATTTTGGAGCCCCCCAAAATAAAGTCTGACACTGTTTCCACTGTTTCTACATCTATTTCCCATGAAGTGATGGGACCAGATGCCATGATTTTCATTTTNTCATTAGTAATAAGAGTGTTAACTGAATTGGCACAAGGATAGATGAACACAGTGAGAATTTTTAACTAGAAACTAGAAAATATAAAAAGGAACCAAACTGAAGAATATAAAAATGAAATGAAAAGCACACTACAAAAATAAATAAATAAACAAACAGTATACTAGGTGATACAGAAGAAAGGCCTTTATGATACATAAAAGACCTGGAAGATAGAATAATGGAAACCTCCCAATCAGAACCACAAAAAAAAAAAACAAAAAAATAAATTGTGTTTTTTTTTTTTAATAAGAGCTTAAGGGATTCTGAGGCTAACATTAAGCATAGCAACATCCACATGGTAGGGGTCCAAAGAGAAGAAGAGAGAGAAAATGGGATTGAAAATGTATTTAATGAAATCAAGCTACATGTAACATTTGTTACTTAAAAACATCTTTTCCTTCAACTCTTCTGTTTGTGTTCTGTCAGTACTACTATATTCAAATTACTTTAGAGATTCAACATATCCATAAGGAGCAGTAAAAATGAAAAATTCCTCAGAAGAGTTCTGAGAAGAAAAGCAATTTAATGTCTACCAAGCTTTCTTTCAGACAATTTAACCTAGTGAATGACTCCTACACAAAGAGGAATTGTTAGGAATCTTTGTTTTTCTTTAAATGAATTGCTTACAGTGTGATAGAGTATTTATTACTCCAGCTCTACAAAATTAACAAGCATAATTACACACATAGTCTTCAGAAGCCAAAATAATGAGACCCCCAAGAATTACTAAAGAAAGACAAAGAACCAAAAATATATAAGTGTGAATTAGAACTATTTGAACCCTGAGTTCAGAATACCAAAGAAGAATAATATCCTCAAAGAAATATAGGAGAAAAATATATTCTAGGATTTCCTTCATGCCCTCCCTCCTTTATCTCTCATCACTAGACATAGTTTGTGCTATAAGTTTTTGCGGTACACATGTTGGCTCAATATTTTTTATCTAAACCACTTCATTGAAATAATATGACATACAAAAAGCTATACATATTATATGTATATAATTATATGAGTTTGGAAATATGTATATATATCCATGAAACTATCACCATAATCAATGTCATAAATATATCCATCACCTCCGTAAGTTTTCTCCCATCTTATCCATCTATCTATTTATATTATCCTAACATAAGATCTAGACTCTTAGAAAAATTTAACACATACCATAAATAATTTTTTACAAAGCTACAATAGTCATAGTATCATTAGTATGGTATTGACATAAAAACAGACATAGATCAAAGGAACAAAATAGACAGCCCACATGTATGCATGCTAAGTCACTTCAGTCTTGTCCAACTCTTTGTGACCCCATGGATTGAAGCCCGCCAGGCTCCTCTGTCCATGGGATTCTCCAGGCAAGAATACTGGAGTGGGTTGCAGTGCCCTCCTCCAAGGGATCTTCCCAACCCAGGGATCAAACCCAGGTCTCTTACGTCTCCTGCACTGGCAGTTGGGTTCTTTACCACTAGTGCCACCTGGGAAGCCCAGGGAGCCCACACATAGAAGCAAATCGATCTTTAAAAAAAGTGTCAAGAATACTCAATGGGAAAACAATAGTCTCTTCAATAAATAGTGCTGAGGAAACTGAATGTCCACATGCAAAAGAATAAAAGTGGACCCTTTTCTTACACTGTATGCAAAACGTCACCCCAAATGGATGAAAAACTTAAATGTAAGATCTGAGTCCACAACACTGCTAAGAGAAAACATAGGGAATAGGCCTCTTGATATTGATCTTGGCAACAATTTCTTGGATCCAACAACAAAATGATAGACAACAAAAATAGGCAAATGGAATTACATCAAACTAAGAAGCACCTGGGATTTCTTTGGAAGGAATGATGCTAAAGCTGAAACTCCAGTACTTTGGCCACCTCATGCAAAGAGTTGACTCATTGGAAAAGACTCTGATGCTGGGAGGGATTGGGGGCAGGAGGAGAAGGGGATGACAGAGGATGAGATGGCTGGATGGCATCACTGACTCGATGGACGTGAGTCTGAGTGAACTCCAGGAGTCGGTGATGGACAGGGAGGCCTGGCATGCTGCGATTCATGAGGTCGCAAAAGAGTTGAACACGACTGAACAACTGAACTGAACCGAACTGAAGAAGCACCTGGGCTTCCCTGGTGGCTCAGTGGTAAAGAACCCACTAAAAGGTTAATGTCCAAAATATATTTTGAAACTCCTTCCTATAACTCAATAGCAAAAAGAAAACAATACCAAAAAACCCAAGTAATCTGATTTTAAAATGGGCAAAGTACCTTAATAGAAAATTCTCCAAAGAAGACATACAAATGGCCAAGAGGTATATGAAAAGATATTCAATATCACTCATCATCAGAGAAATATAAACCAAAACTATAATCAGAGATCAGCCTAACATTCTTATTAATGCATTTTAAAGCAGAGCCATAGTTTTATCACCTGTGCATATGAGAACCAGATCCGATTCTCTCACGTTATCCAAGCTCATAAAAGAAAAGGATATTATTCCCTAACAAGCGAGCAGCAGAAAGCAAAGTAGTTAGGGGCTACCTATCTGCTAGGCTCTCTCAAAATACACGTTCTGTCTTTTTTTGTGCTGAATGATGAGCAAAGTTGAGCACACTCTGCACACTCTGAGCATTTTATAACCATAGAATTATTCCTTCCTTTCCAAATGGAGGGTTATGATCTCTGTGCCTCCTGTGTGAGACAGTTTTGAAAGAGCATAGACCAGGAATCAGGAAACCAGGTTCCAAATAGTCTAGCTCTGCTGCGGAACTTTAGACAAGTGATTTAACATCTCTGTGAAATGAGGGTAGTGATCCTTCATCACAAACACTTCTCAGGATTAAGGATCAATGAAGACGACATAAACACTCAAAACACCTAAGGTCTATCAAGGAGTCTTATGTAGTTCTAGAAATATGACACGTGGTATAAAGTGTAATATTCTAGCTGTTAAATGATGAAGAAATGTTAGTTTAAAATGGATCTAGGTCGTGATCTTCAATGACTAAGATGACACACACACAATGAGAGATAAACAGACATTATTCATGGATTCCTGAAAAAAAGATCTAAATCAGATCAAACCACAAAACCAAGTCTCTAGATTGAACTGCCAGTTTTTAGGCAGCAAAAGTACATGTTAAATGACACCACACGGAAGTAATCATCAAAATCCAAAACTCAAGAAACTCTACAAGGGAAATTGCCTTGCTTTTTCAACAATTTGCTGCGGAAAAAAAAGAGAGTAGGGGAATTTATAGAAAAGAAACTTGGGGGATTTCCCTGGTAGTCTAGTGGTTAAGAAGCTGTCTTCCAGTGTAAGGGATGCAGGCTCAACCCCTGATCAGGGGAACTAAGATCCCACGTGCCACGGGGCAACTAAGCCCATGAGCTGCAACATTGAACCGGCATGTCCCAAGTAGAGAGAAGCCTACTAAGAACCCACATGCCACAACTAAGACTCAATGGAGCTAAAAAATAACTAAATAATTTTTTTTTTATGAGAACCAAGTGAATGTATGAACATTGTTTGGAAATCAATTCAACAGACCAAGATGAAAAAATCATTCTGGAGACAAGCATGGAAATCTGAACACTGGATATTTGTTGCTATTAAGGAATTTTCCATTTTTAGGTGCAATAATGGTATTGTGGTTATGTTTGTAAGCAATTCATTATCTTTAAAGAGACAAACTTAAATATACATAGATGAAATGATATAATGTGTGAGTCTCCTCAAATAATGAGAATGTATAGAGAATGGAGGCTGCAGATAGAACTGGGTGGGGATAGAATAAGCCTCCTAGTAAACATACCCAGACCATGAATTAAAATAAGGAAACTAGAAGAACAGTATATAAAGTATACAGTAAAAATCTGTTTTTAGGAAATGAACATGCCATGCTCCCTGTGGAGTGAATTAACTTTTCACCCATCACAAGTTCTAACAAGTGCTCAGGAGTCAAAAATCACAAAATATGAAAACATTATTTTTCAATATGAAACTTTGAGGTTTCAAATACACATCATTGAGAGGAGTGTCTGTTTATCTCCATTGCAGACTAAACAGTTTCAAGGATACCAAATTCTTTTAATTTATACTTCCTTCTATTTTTTTCAAAATGTAACTGGAAAGGTGAGCTTTGTCTTTTCAATTATGAATGCAATCTTGGGAATTCCTGTGAGATTTATGGTCACCAGTCATAACCCTCAAAAAACAAAGTGTTCTCAGGGTATTTTTAAAAACTGATTTGTGGTGTACTGCTTGTTCTTCCATATCCCAGACCCTTGACCATGCATGACACAGACACATTTCAGCTGCAAATCATTTGCTTTATTAAACTTTAGAGTCCATAAAAACATTCATGCTACTAAAAAATGTGATCCCTGGGTTGGGAAGATTCCCTGCAGGAGAGCATGGCAACCCACTCCAGTATTCTTGCCTGGAGAATCCCAAAGACAGAAGAGCCTGGCAGGCTACAGTCCATGGGGTCGCAAAGAGTCGGACATGACTGAGCAATCAAGCACACCACAGATTTCCAGGAAGAAAAATGAAAGCAAATTGCCAGTCTGTATTTTTATTTTTAGCAGATTAAATAATCATAATAGAATTACTAGCAACTTCAAAGCATTCAGCCTTTATGTGCACTTCCTATAAATATGTATGATAATACTAGAAATTTTTGGACCAACCTTTTACATGGAAAATAAAAATGTATCTTTAAACACTCAACCTCCAAAATCCTTAATAACACACAGTTCTCCTAAGTATATAACCACCTTTGGCTTCAGTTCTTAAAACCCACAGCAGTTCAAAAGTAATTCTGTCATTAGGTGATGTCCCAGACAAAATGAAGAGAAAAATCCCAGAGTCATGCCGTCTCAGCCACATAAATCTAGTCTCCTTTCATTAAAGGATGGGAATCATATTAATTTCCTGGAGTTTCAGAAACAAAGGGCCATGAACTCGATGGCTGAAACAACAAATATGTGTTGTCTCACAGTTCTGGAGACTCCAATGCCCAACATCAAGGTGTCGGCAGGGTTATGTCTTTCTGTTGGCTGTGAAGAAGAAATTATCCCATGACTCTCCCCTGGCTTCTGGTGGTCTCCTAGCGATCTGTGGCACTCATTGCTTGTAGAAACATCACCTTCATCTCTGCCTTCATCTTCACACGACATTCTCTTTGTATACGCGGCTTTGTCCAAATTTACCTTTTTTTTAAGGACACCAGTCATACTGATTCAGGGCCCTCCCTACTCCAATATGACCTCATCTTAACTAATGACACCCACTACAGCCCTGTTCTCAATAAGGTCACATTCCATAGTGTGAGAGGTTAAGATTTCAATATATGAATTTTGGGGATAAACTAATCAATGTATACCAGGAATTAAGATAATTTATTTGCTCAGATGGTATGCAAAGTCAGTCAGCCAGGATATACAAAAGGCAGGGAAAAAAAGAGAAAGCCTTACATATCAAAGTTGTAGAGGTTTAGTTCATTTCAATAATCCATTTATACATATGCATTCAAGAAAACTTATTAAATAATACCAACAATGTAAAGACACAATCAGGGATAAAGGAGTTCACATGCCATTAGGGACAATCTGATACGTATGCCCTGCAGAGACAAATAACATTTTAAATGTTTATTCAATACTTGCTTAGTGGCAGTGGAAAGAAACTGATATCCTATTAATAAAAGTACATACTTTCTTTATTCCAAAATCATGCATTAAAACTATGATTAACATTTGCTTTTATTTGGGAACTTTTTCCTCTTCATAGTTTACTGTAGTATTCATAATTAAATAATGTTAATAATCCATACTCATTAAGGACCAAGGTAAGTTATAAGACTCTAGTTACAGCTGCATTGTTCAGCAAATATTTGAAAGGTTTTTTTTCTGGCTATCAGGTTGGTAAAAGAGTCTCTACTTTTTTGTAGAAGTCCTACTTTTTTATCGTTCTTGATCTCTTCTCAGTTTTCTTTTGCAGTTTTCAAACTAGATAAAGTCTTGGGAGGCATACTTAAAGGTTCAAACTTCAGATAATAAATCACCAGGCTTCTCTGGTGGCTCATTGGTAAAGAATCCACTTGCCGATTCAGGAGACACGGGTTGGATCCCTGGTCTGAGAAGATCCCACATGCCTCAGAGCAAGTCAGCCCGTGCACCACAACTGCTGAGCTTGTGCTCTAGAGCCCAGGAGCTTCAACTACTGAGCCCTCACCCCCTAAAGCAACAAAAGAAGCCACTGCACTGAGAAGCCTGTGGAGCACAACTGGAGAGTAGCCCCCGCTCTCTGCAACTCGAGGAAAGCCCAGGCAGCAACGAAGACCTAGCATGGGCAAAAAAATAAATAACATTGTACATAAATAAAATGAAGCACCTAGTGGTAAAAACCCACTTGCCAATGCAGGAGACATAGAGACATGGGTTCAATTCCTGGGTCAGCAAGGTCCCCTGGAGAAGGATATGGCAGCTCACTCCAGTATTTTTTACCTGGAGAATCCCATGGGCAGAGGAGCTTGGTGGGGTGCAGTCCATAGGGTCACAAAAAGTCAGACAAGTCTGAAGCCACTTATCATGCTCATACCCATTCTCATCAAACAGCACCGTCCAGTTCCAGAACTTTAGATGACTATGAGTATCAACTTCAGGGAACTGTCACAGGCTGGGTTCAGAATGGGCAGCACACCCCAACGGACCCATGTATCCCAAATATATTACATGGGGATAAAGAACATTCAGGAGAATCTTCTTTAAAATGTTCATTTGTTGGCCCCATGTAGTCAGAGGTAGGAAGCAAGGACAATAGGCATTTTTCTATTGTGTAAGGAATTATTTATGAAGCTGTAACATGATGCACATTTATTTCCCACTCATTCCAGTGAGCTTAGTATTTCCTTATGAATTAGAGGCCCAGGAAGGTTTTGATGTGCCCCTTAATTAGTTTTGCAAACTAGTAGAGGATATAACCACATAAATCAGGGAATCTCAGATTGGACACAGCTTCTAGGTGGAGGAAAAATGCAGAACATCCCTGTAGTCTGTCTCTTCCCAGCATTATGCACCAGGGAAAATAACTGCTAAGTGGTGCCCAGACTCTGGAATAAGATATCTTGGCACAAATCCTACTTTGGGCATTTAACTCTGTGACCTTGATCAAGTCATTTGACCTTTCTGTATCTCATTTGCCTCTTGGACAAAATGGTAATAATATCGGTGCCTGCTTCTTGGAGTCTTACACAGATCAAATACATCAATATATGTAAACTGTTTAGAATAATACCTGGCACATACCAAGCTCTAGCTATTATTTATTATAAGTTTGTAATTGAAAAGTTAAACTGTTTTGTTGTGATGTTATTGATTTGAACTTTAAACAAGCATATTTCTTAGTTGGCATGGAGTGGGCAGTGAAGCAGCTGGGCATACATTCTACTCAACAAACTTCCTAGGGAAGGGAAACACTGCTCTCTCCAGGGTAGGCCCACCTCCCTCCACCCCCAGGAAGATGCTCTCTGATCAGGCTGATCTCATCCCAGAGGCTTCTGAAAGTACTTTGCTGAACAAAAGAGAACCATCCAGCCTCCTAGGACACATTCAGCTTACTGAGCCATTCTCTTACTTTTCTCAATTATCAGTAGCACACACAGACTTCTACCAGACACCTGTTAGGGACTTTTCCTCTATCCTCTTCTGATCAAGGAAGATAAGGATCAATCTCATGGTTGTATTATTGCTGTTTAACCTGAAATTTATGACCAACCTAGACAGCATATTCAAAAGCAGAGACATTACTTTGCCAGCAAAGGTCCGTCTAGTCAAGGCTATAGTTTTTCCTGTGGTCATATATGGATGTGAGAATTGGACTGTGAAGAAGGCTGAGCACCAAAGAATTGATGCTTTTGAACTGTGGTGTTGGAGAAGACTCTTGAGAGTCCCTTGGACTGCAAGGAGACCCAACCAGTCCATTCTAAAGGATATCAGCCCTTCTTTGGAAGGAATGATGCTAAAGCTGAAACTCCAGTACTTTGGCCACCTCATGCGAAGAGTGGACTCATTGGAAAAGACTCTGATGCTGGGAGGGATTGGGGGCAGGAGGAGAAGGGGACAACAGAGGATGAGATGGCTAGATGACATCACTGACTTGATGGACGTGAATCTGAGTGAACTCCGGGAGTTGGTGATGGACAGGGAGGCCTGGCATGCTACAATTCATGGGGTCGCAAAGAGTCGGACACAACTGAGCGACTGAACTGAACTGAACCTGAAATTATTCTTGACATTCTCGACATTAGAGGCAACCAAAAGTAACAAGAATCTAAAATACATTTGTAACCATGTCTGAAACCTCAGAGCCCTCAGCCACTCTAAGATAGACCTCACCGTGGTCTTCTGGTCCAATCACTTAACAAATGCTTATGTGAGAAGCTATAAAACTTGGAAAAATCATAATCAAGCATCACAAATTATAAATTCCATAAAAAGAACCAAAGTTCCTGAGAGAATAGAGAGAAATGAGCATGCAATTACTAGAGGGAGTAAACAAGGGAGAGGACAGAGACAGGTTTAGAAAGATTCTACCAAGAGAACATTTGAATGGGCTTGGAGGAATGTGTGACAATGATCTGCAACTTATCTTCCCCGAAGAGAGGTGAGGAATAGACCCATTTCCAATATTAAAAATAGCTCACTGTAACAGTAACTACAATAGAACCAGGTTTGCTAGGAAGAGTGTGGCACTGATGGCTTGAAAACAATTTCACCCACTCAGTTCAGTTCAGTTCAGTCGCTTAACCATGTCCGACTCTCTGAGACCCCATGGACGGCAGCACACCAGGCTTCCCTGTCCATCGCCAACTCCCAGAGTTTACTCAAACTCATGTCCGTTGAGTCGGTGATGCCATCTAGCCATCTCATCCTCTGTCGTCCCCTCCTCCTCACTCACTCCTCATCAATCCCCACACTCTTATCTTCTACAGAATCTCTAATGCACAGAAAACAGACTATAGAAAGGGCACAGATATGCGTTTATCTCACTGGACATGAGCACAGAATCACAAGTTGGAATGGTTAGGACTAAAAGATGAAATTTTATATTGTGAAAATATCCAGACATAGGATAGCCTAAGTTTTCAAAGCAAAGTCTTGATCATTTTTCTCTGCTGCAAGAGATGTCTAATCCTGTAGAATTTCTGTACCAGATGGGTCTTGCAGAAAAGGTAGCAGGATGGAGCAGGAAGGAAACTCTTTTTCTCTTCTTATTTTCAAGTCCCTTACAGCATACACCATAGGAAATACTCTCTCAAGATAGGATCCAGCATCACATGCAATGCCTTCCAAAAGCAAACTAACGTGGCTTTCAATTTATCTGATATTTGGTGTTACTTGTGTTCCCATCCATGAGAAGAGATAAGTTTTCCTACAATGAAAGCAAATCAAACCAAATAAAATTTCCCGTATTCTTAGAAGGTGCCAGTAACTCTTTGCTGACTACAGAAAGGGTCCCCAATTCCTGAGCTTGGCTTAGGTCCTTATCTTTTCCTCCTAATTTGTTGAGACAACTCTCCTGACTTTTCCCCAACTGTATTCTCTCCTCTCTGCCTGCATATTTATTTATTTTCTTTTTTATCTAAATACCAATTCTTCAAGTTCCAACCTGCCCTCCTCTTGTGACAAGGCGAGCTATTGTTCTGACTCTTATGTATTAATATAATACAAAGAGAGGGTCCCATCTAGGAGGATTGGTTCCTGAAAGAGTGAAAGACTTGTTCACTTTGTGAACACAGAGGCCTAGGCCCTCTTCCCATGTCTCACCAGAGTCCCACAGTGTGGCAAGGCCTCTCAGAGTTGGATGTGCATAGGTACCTTTGATGCTGAGCAAAAGACCCAATGACTGAGATTGGAATAGAGCAAGAAGAGATTTGGGGATTGTGGATAATGAATCCCCTGACCTTCAAAGAGCCATAGAAAATATCAGTAGTGACCTTGAAGAATGAAGACCAGAAGTAGTCTTCAAAATTCCTAGGCTTCTTAAAATAGAGAGGATTCTTTAAAATGATGGAAAATCATCCCCACAAATCCTGTTGGATGGGGGCTAAACCAATTAAAGCTGATTTGAAAAAATTAAGAAATATGACATCTGCCACAACTGAGAACAACAGAGCAAGCTCATGGCTTTGCTGTTTGGCTTCTCTCATTCTTCTAGAGTAGATTCCCTCTCATCTTGAATACAAAGTGTTTCCCATTTCTGTGGTACAGCCTGATATATATATCCCCACAAGGACAAATTAGACAGCAAGACAAAGATTACTGGGTATGCCATGATGCTGAAGATTCTATTGCATGCTTAGTCGCTCAGTCATGTCTGACTCTTTGTGACCCCATGGACTGCAGCCTGCCAGGCTCCTCTGTCCTTGGGGACTCCCTGGGGAAGAATACTGGAGTGGGTTTCCATGCCCTCCTCCAGGGGATCTTCCCTATTACTCAGAGACAAATGAGAAGCACTGGTAGGTTCAGCGGAAGGAAAGTGGCAAGAATGAAATTGGTATGAATCCCTCAGTTCCTCCTTCTGATCTCATCCTGTGCATCTTTACGGTTAGTCAGTCCCCTGACTGCCTTCAGTCAATTCTGATGGACAGCAACGGTCAGCTTCTCTAGTACATATCAGAAGACTTTGGTAGTCAGTGTACTACAACTTCATTACAAAGCGGCATGCGACTATGCAAGCAAGATTTAGCCCAACCTTCCTGAATGTCTGAACAGTTAACAAACAGGCGCCAAGACAGTTTTTGTAGCTCCAAGGAGACTACCACACTCTGCCCCCAGCCAAACTGCCTCATACCTTGCATGAAAACTTCAGTCTGCCCCAAACATATTCTGACAGTAGAATTGATCAGCCTTAAAGTTAAGTGAAGAGACAGACTCTTCCGTGAATCAGAGGGATGCTGGATGGGTGAGGGGGCAGAATCTAACCTCCGCTGGGGAAGGAGGTGTATCACACAGCTCAGCTAGTGCAGGAGTAATGGGGCCTGTGCAAACGTATAACCAGCTGTATATGTTGAATGATACTCATTCATTAAGGAAACATTATCTCTGTCATCTTTATGCCATGGGCAAATTCTCTAGCATAAATATTGCCCAGGTTTATTAAGGAATAACTGAGAAATAATATTGTATATATGAAAAGCATACTACATGATGATTTGGTATACACTGTGAAAAGATTATCACAATAAAGTTATTTAATACATCCATCACTTCAAATAGTTAACTTTTGTGCATGTGTGTGTGCATGTGCGTGCTTAAGATATAATCTCAGGAAACTTCAAGTAAAGAATTCAATGCTATTAACAGTCACGTTATACATTATCTCCTCAGAACTTACTTATACCTGTATGGCCTCATTTGACCTATATGGCCTCATTTCTTCTTCCACCTAGACCCTGGCAACCACCATGCTACTCACTGTTTCTATGGGATCAGTGTTTTTCTCTTTATTTTTTGTTTTAGATTCCACATATAAATGATACTATATAGTATTTTTCTTTCCCAACTAGCTCATTTCTTTTAGCATAATGACTTGCAAGTTTATCTATATTGTCACAAATACCAGGATTTTCTTCTTCTTATAGGCTTAACAATATCCCATTGCCTACATATATATACAAAGAGAGAGAGAGTTACGTTTTCTTTATCCATTCATCTGTCAAAGGACATAGGTTGTTTCCATATCTGGACTTTTGTGAATAATGCTGCCATGAACATGGAAATATAAATTTCTGTTTTCATTTCTTTTGGATATATACCCAGAAATGGAATTGCTGGGTCATATGGTAGTTCTATTTTTAATTTTGAAGAATTGCTACCACTGTTTTCCATAATGACTCTATCATTCTGAGATTTTGAGAATGGTATTTAAAATGCTAAGTGCTATGGACTAAATGATCATATCCTGACAAATTATGTGTTGAAGCCCTAATCCCCAGTGGATGGTATTTAGAGACTGGACCTTTTGGGGGTGACTAGGTTTAGATGAGGTCATAAAGATAGAGTCTCCAAGATGGGATTAGTGCACATACAAAACAGAGGAAGAAGGGCTTCCCTGGTGGCTCAGATGGTAAAGAATCCAGCTGCTATGAAGGAGACCCAGGTTCAATCCCTGGGTCAGGAAGATCCCCTGGAGATCCAGTATTTTTACCGGGAGAATTCCAGGAGCAGAGAAGCCTGGCAGGCTACAGACATTGGGTCGCAACTGAGCAGCTAACACTTTAAACAGAACAAGGGACCAGAGCCTCTTTCTCTCTTCTATCTGAGGATACATCAAGAAAGCAACCCCCTGCCACCAGGAAGAGGGCACTCAGCAGACAGCAAATCTGCTGGCACCTTGATCTTGAACTTTCCAACCTCCAGAGCTGTAAGAAATGAACATATGTTGTTTAATCCACCCAGTCTCTTCATTTTGTTATTAATAGCCAAAACTGACTAAAATACTGGGTAACTACTCTAGTTGGTTATTGATTCTTTTTCCTGTTGTTGATTCTTCTCAGGGTCTTTCAGATGCCATCCCTAAGATATAGAGTAGCATTTACCTGTGTTCACACTCAGATAACCCTGTTTATACCAAAATAAATTTAAATTACAGACTATAAAATGTTAGGGTGTTGTTTCTGTATATTCTTTGCCAATAAATAATTGTTAATATAGACAAAGCTGATAAGTTGTAATTAGGATAAACATCTATTTTAAAGATCAGAAAACTGAAGCCCAGAAATCTATTTACTAATTTTGGAAATTTCTAAGCTGTATAATATAGGGTCATTGTGATAAATACAAATCATAAAGGAAATACAAATTTCCTTTCTCAGTACCAGGCATTCAATAAGCATTCAATGAATTATCATTTCAATATTCTATATGAAATATAAATGAATTAAAGAATTTTTGAGCCCTCATTTTAATACCTGAGAACATTTGCCTCTAGGCAGTAATAGAATTTTACTTTTACACAAAAGTTTAGAGATAATTTAAGACCAGTTCCTTGAAGAAAGAAGCTTTAAAAAGTCTTTTTACTTGCCTGAGAGAGCAAAGAAAATCTGTTGCTTAGTCGTTTCAGTCTTGAAGACTGTGCAACCCTATGGACTGTACCCTGCCAGCCTCCTCTGTCCATGGGATTCTCTAGGCAAGAATATTAGAGTGGACTGCCACGCCTTCTTCATAGCTAAAGCCGATCAGGATCTAATATTGCCTGATAAACAGAACTAGTACATTTTTAATTAAATCCTCTTGTGTTTTATTTGGCATAACTATACTCAATGTACCACATCCCAAGATCCATCACCCACACCTATGTTTCATAGAAGCCATCCCAAGCATCTTATTACATCAGCTTGTTCATTTTCCTTTGGCTACTTTCATTATAGTCTTTTTGGTGTTATGTCACGAGATACATGACATCATTCTAGAGGGTTGCCTTGTGGTTCTATTTCTGGCTGTAGTCCACCACTTTCAGTCCTGGCCCAATGCCAGGTTAGTCATATACTGATTCACCAATTGGCAAGAAACCAAAGTATTTCTAGCCATGGAAACTACAAGAGAGAAAATGAAATGCAGAAGGCAGTACAGAAACCCAAAGTCAAAGACTCACTTCCAACTCTTGGCCCAAGATTCAATTTAGAAAGAATATGTGCACTGATGCCAGTAGACACTGGGAATTTTACAGAGTGCTCTGAGTAATTTTTGGCCTTTCCATAATTTCTGGCATGAACAATGTATTAAAAGAATATTAAATCATCAATGTTTTTTTTCTCATTTCTAAAACTCTTTTCAAATGATTTTTCCTTAAAGTCTTAGATTTAAAATGCATATTTGAGATTTTAATATAGTCTTCCAGACAACATCTACTTTTGTAACATCTCCCTCAGGGGGCAGTCAGCTACATTGTTTGACAGATCCAATTATTAGAAAGTCCTTAGTTTCATTCAGAGACATCTGCCTTTCTGTAATTTTCAGGTGCTGGTCAGAAAATCAATCTTAAGGCCACAGCATTTCAAAGTTGGCAAGAATCTCAAGACTGTTCTGCTCTCTAGATGTCCACAATCATGGTAAATCTCCATATCACATTAGAACTCATATTAGTTAGTTTTTGCTAGGTAACCAATCATCTCCATCATCCTTAACATCCTTATTTTCTCTCATTTGAGTAATCCTTCCACTGGCTGGCTCAGATGCACCTAGGTGGTCTAGAGTGGCCTGATTCACATGTCAAGCAGTTGTCAGGCTGGTGGTTCTAGAGGTGACCTCAGCTGGGACAGTTTGTCTTTGCTCCACATGGTATTTCATCATTTCATCCTTCAGTAGACATTCTGGGTTTCTTCACATGATTATCTCATGGACCAAACAGCATTACTTTTTCAGCCCCTGATGAACCATATTTGCTAACATTCTTTTGGCCAAAGCAAGTTACATGGGTATATGGACCTTCCCTGGTGGCACAGCAGTAAAGAATATTCTTGCCAGTGAAGGAGATGCAGGTTCGGTCACTAGGTTGGGAAGATTCCCTGGAGAAGGAAATGGCAATCCACTCCAGTATTCCTGACTAGGAAATCCATGGACAGAAGAGCCTGGCAGGCTACAGTTCACAGGGTTGCAAATGAGTCACGCATGACTTAGCGGACTAAACATCACCAACAACAGGGCTAGATGGTGTCACCCCAACCTTCTTCCTAAGTTCACATCCTTCCCAGAACGTTATAATGTGAACTTATTATAAGGTTATAACAAGGGTTACTGAAGATGTAATTAGTTAAGTTAAAGTGAGGTCATACTGAAGTACAGTGGGCCTGTAACCAACAGGACTTGCACTTTATAAGAAGAGATACAGAAACACGCAGGGAGAATGCTGTGATGACTGCAGGAGATCAAGGATTGCCATTAATATCAGAAGCTAAGAGAAAGGCATGGAGTAGATTCTCACATGGAGCCTTCAGAGCGAATATGGCCTCACCAATAACTTGATTTCAGACATTAGCCTCCAAAGCTATGAGATAAAATGTTTCTCTTGTTTTAAGTGACCTAGTTTGTGGTAGATTGTTATGGCAGCCCTGGGAAATCAATCACACAGCCTAGCAGACATTCAAGGGATGAGAAAAAACATTACCACTTTTTACTTTTACTTCTAATAAGAAGAAACATCGCCTTGCAAAGTGATGTACACAGAGATGGGAAGAATCTGCAGACATGTTTTCAACTTACCAGAGAGCCCTCAGAGCTCTCAGAGCTTTCCTAGAGGCATGTGACACATATTCATCACCTGCCCCCCTGCCCCCAAATCATCATTTCCAGGATAATTCCTCCCCATTTCTATAACAAGGTCTCAAAACCCCTTCCACATAGGATGCTCTCTTGTATGACAAATTCGTTCATATCCCTCTTGAAATGCAGGGCACAGGCTTCCCTGGTGTCACAGTGGATAAGAATCCACCTGCCAGTGCAGGGGACACAGGTTTGACTCCTGGTCCAGGAAGATTCCACATGCCAAGGAGCAACTGGGCCCATGAGCTGCAACTACTGAACCCACGTGCTACAACTACAGAAGACTGCACCCCTAGAGCCTTTACGCAACAAGAGAAGCCACCACAATGAGAAGCCCGCACACCACAATGAAACAGCGCAGTTAGAGAAATCCTGGGCAAAGCAACAAAGACCCAGGGCAACCAGCAATAAAACTAAATAAATAAAATCCTTTTAAAAAAAAAGAACCACAGGGCAGTAGCTGGGGGTGGGGGAGAAGTGGGTGGGTGGAATGAATTGGGAGATTGGGATGGATACATATACACTATTTATACTATGGGTAAAATATATAACAAATGAGAACACACTGCATAGGGAAGGGAACTCTACTTAAAGCACTGTGGTGACCTGAATGGAAAGGAAGTGCAAAAGGAAGGGGATATAATGACAACCGATTCCAGTATTCTTGCCTGGAAAATCCCATGGAGAAGCCAGGCAGGCTACAGCACATGAGGTTGCAAAAGAGTCAGACACTGCTTAGTGACTAAACAACAACAACAACATTTATATGTATGGATGATTCACTTTGTTGTACAGTAGAAACTAACACAACACATTTTTAAGCAACTATACTTCAATAAAAACTAATTTTTTTAAAGGGCAGGGCATTGATATTACTAAACACTCTGGATGTCTTCTCTTGAGCCACAGTATTGAGTTCTGTGTTAGTCAGGCTGTGTTTGGCCGCAAGTAATAGAAGAATCTGACTCTCCAGGGCTTATTGTTTTGCTTAAGAAGTCTGGAGATGGCTGGTCCCAAGTTAGGTAACTCCACAGCATCAGGGGTTATGCCAAAATCTCTGAAATTCTCTTAGTCACCCTGACTGACTGCAAAAGGTCTACTTCAGCTCTCAGTATCATATCTCCATGTGGCCATGTCCCATGTGAGGCAAGGCATCGGAAAGGAGAAATGAAAGAGAAGTTCCCTGACTTGCCTTCGTCATGTCATCAGGAAAGAAACATTGCCAGGAAGTCTCTCAGAAAATTTTCCCACATTCTCTCAGGAGAGAACTGAGTCACATAGCTACTCCTTGCTACCCAGAGGTTGTGAAAGCAAGTTCCTGCTTTGCCAGCTCTACTGAGGGCACTGGTAAGGGAGAAAGCTATTGGGAAGGGCTTTTGGGTATAGCTCCTGGGCAGCCAACCAAGGGTATTAGAGACACTTCCTCAGAAACACATGACCTTTTGAGGCAGGTTATTATGGGTGTGCTCACTTTTACATAAGGGATTTTTAGAGATGACCAAGAAATTGTCACCGACTCTTTAAATTAGCAACTAATGTGCTTATCATATAAGACAGGCAATAAAATAGAGAATAGGAATTAAGCATGAGGGTTCTGAAGTCAGACTATCTGGGTTGAAACCCCAGCTTTTTTAAAATATAAATTTATTTATTTTAATTGGAGGCTAATTGCTTTACAACATTGTATTGGTTTTGCCATACATCAACATGAATCTGCCACGGGTGTACACATGTTCCCCATACTGAACGCCCCTCCCACCTCTCTCCCCACAACGTCCCGCTGGGTCATCCCAGTGCACCAGCCCCAGGAACCCTGTATCATGCATCGAACCTGGACTGGTGATTTGTTTCATATATGATAATATACACGTTTCAATGCCATTCTCCCAAATCATCCCCCCCTCGCCTTCTCCCACAGAGTCCAAAAGACTGTTCTATACATCTGTGTCTCTCTTGCTGTCTCACATACAGGGTTATCGTTACCATCTTTCTAAATTCCATATATATGCATTAGTATACTGTATTGGTGTTTTTCTTTCTGGCTTACTTCACTCTGTATAATCGCCTCCAGTTTCATCCACCTCATTAGAACTGATTCAAATGTATTCTTTTTAATGGCTGAATAATACTCCATTGTGTATATGTACCACAGCTTTCTTATCCATTTGTCTGCTGGTGGACATCTAGGTTGCTTCCATGTCCTGGCTATTATAAACAGTGCTGCGATGAACAATGGGGTACATGTGTCTCTTTCAATTCTGGTTTCCTCGGTGTGTATGCCCAGCAGTGGGATTGCTGGGTCATATGGCAGTTTTATTTCCAGTTTAATTTACCAAGTGAGTGACCACAGGTAAACAACTTAACTTCTCTATGTATCAGGTTCTGCATCTTAAAAATAAAAATAGTACCCACTGTTAGGGTTGCAAAGATTAAATGTATTACACTTGTTACAATGTCTGGCACAAAGTAAATACTCAACAAATATTAGTCATTACCCCTGTGCCCATCACCACTGTGGGATAAGGTAAGGACCAGATGCGAAACAAGGAACAATGATGTTAGTGGACATATATATACATTAATAACCTATAAGAACATATCAGAATCTACTAAAAGTAATTAACTTTGGTAGTAATAAAGAGACTTTTTAGTGAATATTCTCATATATTCTAAGTTTGAGAATATATAGTATTTAGTCAAGAAATATTCCAAGTTCCCATTAAGTATTTAAATCAATTAGGTCATGATTTCAGGAAGTTATAAGGTAAAACATTTTCCCAAATTGCAGCAAGTTACCTTTGAGTGACTGAGTTAAGGATTTTGTTTATATATTTTTACCTTTCTGGAACTCCTCTGTAGAAAGCAGCATGATGGCCCCTTCCCTGCAACTGAAAGATGTCTGGGTCTGAAATGCTGGAATCCATGAATATTTTAGGTTACGTGACCAAGACGAATTAAGGTGGCAGATAGAATTAAGGAGGTGGCTAATAGTTGACACTAAATAGGGAGAGTCTCCTGGATTATCAGCAGACTCAATATCACAAGACCCCTTAAATGTGGTAAAGGGAAGCTGAAGAGTCAGGGTCAGCGCAATGCTGAAAGGGACAGAGTAAAGGGATGAAGTAGGTGTTTAAATAGATAGTAGTTAATTAATCCCACTAAGGGATCATAAGTAAAGAAAAAAGTATGGGAGAGCCCTGTAAGTGAATAATTATTTAAGAAAGCAAGCTTGCCTGATAATAAAACCATGCAACAGAAGCATGAAACATGGCCCAAACGAAAAAACAGTGGTGAATGTGACTCGCAAGCTGCCCAGTGAGGTCAGTAAGTTAATGATTTCTAGAACATGCTCCTTCTCACACACGAAAAACAAAAATATAATGGAAAGGTGACATTATACTGAAACCTGAGATGATTTCCCATATTTTAGTATATGTTACTGCTTTTTTGCTTATTTCAATTGCACCATGACAGTCCTGGTTTGACAATACTGGGGACAAGAAAACTCCCCCATCTGACGTGGAGAAGGAACTGATTATGGAAGTCTGACATGTGCTCCAGAATGAGAAAAAAGGTGGTCTTCTGTTCCTCCCCCAATTATCCTTTAATTATAAAGCTGTAAGTTCATGGGGCAGCATCTTCTTGCTCACCTGCCTGGAAACCTCACAAGTGTCCTATTCTAATAAATCATTTCTTATCTATCATTTTTCCTCTCGCTGAGTTCTTTCTATGCCAAAACATAAAGAACCAGAGCTCTCCTCAGTTTCAGTGCCATGTGAGAAAGACTCAACTGGCCATTGCTGGTGGGGAAGGTAGCAGGGGACAATGAACAAAGGAGAACAGGCAGCCTACAAAAGCCAGGAAAAGTAAGAAAATGGATTCTGCCCTGAATTCATTGTTCAGTCGCTCACTCGTGTCCAACTCTTTGAAACCCAATGGACTGCAGCATGCCAGGCTTCCCTGTCCTTCACCATCTCCCAATGCTTGCTCAAACTCATGTCCACTAAGTCGGTGATGCTGTAGAACCTCCCAAAAGAAAACAGTCCTGCCAACTCCTACATTTTAGCCCAGTGAGCCCTATGGATCTCAGATCTATAGAATTTATGGTACTAAGTTTGTATTGTCATTAGGTTTACAATTTGCCGGGAGCCAGCGTGAGGAACTCTACCCATGGCAAAGGTTATGAGGAAGGAGGCTTGGCATACGCAAAGGCGTGACGAAGCCTCAGGAAACCCCCTGTTCCCGAGCATCTACCCCAAAACCAGAGTCTGTTTTATGCTCTCACCTACACCTCTGACTTTACGGGGGGCTCTCCCCCATAACCATTTCTCTCGGAGAAGGAGTTAACGTGCAGCTTCAAGGCAATAAAAATTCCTGGGCGTGACAAGAGTGTTTCAGCTTACAGACTCCTCTGAAGGTTATCTAGCCCACCTGTATAGGTTCCTCCGGCCACATGCGATTGTTTACAGCCTCCCAACCTGAGAGGCACGAGATGTTTTAGACTTACTAAAGGCAAATTCTTTTGGGGAGTTGGAAATTATTAGTATAGTGGGTTGGTTAAGAATTATATTGGTGAAGGGTTTTTCATTTGTTGTGTCAATAATTGCTGCCAATTCCCTGTCCTGGGTGTGACAAGGGTGTCTCAGGTCAAACCTCTCTGCTGACAGACTAGCTTGTGTGACAGGATTATCCATACTCCTGCCACTATGCACAAGATTGTTTACTACCTCAACCATAAACAGCACAGTGAGTTTTGGGGTATTTTAAAGTCTTAATTAGCATAGGGCTTTTCTCATTGTTGAGTCAATGATTGCCGCCAGGCCTCCATATCCTTAGGCACCTGGGAATATATTAATCAATGTATTTGGAATATAGAAAATGAAATATAGTAGTTTTAAGGTTAGCAATACTAGACTTTTTGAGTTAATGAATTTTCTCTTTTGTAATAGATCACTGTACTTTGTTATGAATCACTGTGTCCTTGCTATGTAAAAATGTAACTTTATCACTATCTTAAGACTAAATAGATCTTAAAGGGAACATTGGTGAAGGGATTTTCACTTGTTGGTTTGATGTTTGCTGCTAACTCTCCATGTTCCCTGCCCTTATAATGAATATAACTAGCATATAGGAGAAATAAGTATTAACCTTTAAGATTAATCATGTTAACCTTGGGTTAAATAAATTCCTTTCTTGATTGTAACTCACTACACCCTCACCCTATATGAATGTAACTTTATTTGGAGAGTGGTGCCTGGTTTTAAGAAAAAACACCCTTGGAAAAAATAAGTTTTTTTAAATCCCTAAGACCTCTTTTTTACATTTATGTGAAGCACCTGATTTTGAGAAAGGTCAGGACTGCTGATCCCCACGTGACTCTGTACTCATCCCTATGTGTAACAAAAGATATATAAGCAAACCCAAAAATAAAGAAATCGGATCAGTTTCCGGAAAGACTGATTCCCCCATGTCGTTTCTTTCTTGCTCTCGTTTTTCTGGCTGAATTCCCATCTGGAGCATGGATGCTATTCCATGTAAACCAAGTTATTCAGCCTCTTTTTCTCCACTAATTTTCCTACTACACTATTCGTTTCTAATCTTTCTATATATCTGTGATTAAATATGTATTTTCTCAAGGATGCCGACGATGCCCCCACCTTTGAATTCCCTGGATCCACCGGGGCTGGACCTGCCAATTCCCTGTCCTGGGTTGTGACAAGGGTGTCTCAGGTCAAACCTCTCTGCTGACAGACTAGCTTGTGTGACAGGATTATCCATACTCCTGCCACTACACACATGATTGTTTACTACCTCAACCATAAACAGCACAGTGAGTTTTGGAGTATTTTAAAGTCTTAATTAGCATAGGGCTTTTCTCATTGTTGAGTCAATATTTGCCGCCAGGCCTCCATAACAATTATTTATTTTGAGGCAATAGAAAACTACTATATATGTTCCCCATGTTTTAAATAATGAGAATGAATCATTTCAACAGTCAGAAACAAATACAATTTAAAGATTTTATATACATATGTATAAAAAATGGAAATGGGACCAGAGTATTAAATAACATTTCCTTAATGTATACATGAGATGACACATACCACTAACTTGTAATTTTTCATAGACATGGGCCCACAGCACCCAGGCAATTCTCATAAGGCACAAAAGAGGCCAAGTGTTTGCTCTCACATGCCTGGTATTAATATTTTTCATTCTACCTATTTCCGAGTCCTTCACAAGCTATTCCACAGCCAGCAGGCATGTTGTATCTACCTAGCCTTCAACAGAAGTGCAGATTTTACCAAAAGAACAAAACAAAACAAAACACACACACACACACACACACACAACAGGAAAATCTAACTGTAAAAAGGAAAGACATATCAAAAAGACTGATAATACAACATCATTGCTTGAACAGCAGAAAATGTTCTGAGACACCAGATAGAAATCTGTTTCTAATGTAATATACCTAGTTTTCCAGAGAACAGAAAATTGTCTGTTACAAATGCACTGTCATGATGAAAATTGGGAAAAATAATGTTGCACCAAATTCGTCTGATTTTCATCCTACCTTTGAAACCTAGGACCTAAAAAGATTTAAATACAGTAGCTTGATGTTTTTTAAAGATGAAAATTAAAAGCAGTTGGAAAATCTTCTTTAAAGAGCAAATCAAAGTAGTTGTTATAAGAAAAATGTTTAACCTTTTTCTTAAATTGTTCAATTCCCTCTTGGTCATGAAAGTAATATATATAGATGGTAAGAAATGTCTAAAATACAGAAAAATATGTAAAAGAAAATACTAACCATTCATATTCAGAGGTAATCATTCTTAAAAATCTTTGCTATATTTTCTCCCATTTTGTAGGCTTTTTTCATAGTAAGATAATATATTGTATATACAATTTTTATTTATTCTCTTAACATTAAAACAATAGGCTTTACTTTGAAATACAAAACTGTAGTAACACCATAATTTTTATATTNAACCCAATCAAAAAATGGGTAGATTATCTAAGATATATTTCTTCAAAGAAGACATACAAATGACCAAAAAGGATATGAAAAGATGCTCAAAATAATGAATTATTAGAGAAATACTAATCAAAATTACAATGAGCTATCACTTCTTTGTCAGAATGGATGTCATCAAAAAGTCTACAAATAATAAATGCTGGAGAGTGTGTGGATAAAAGGAACCCTCTTGGCGGGAACGTTAACTTGGTACAGCCACTATGGAGAACAGTATGGAAGTTCCTTAAAAAACTACAAGCAGATCCCATTCCTGAGCATATATCCAAAGAAAACCATAATTCAAAAAGACACACGCACCCCAATGTTCATTGCAGCACTATTTACAATAGTCAGTGCATCAAAACAAACTATATGTCCATCAACAGATGAATGGTTAAAGAAGATGTAGTATATTTAGACAATGAAATATTACTCAGCATAAAAAAGAATGAATGTCATTTGCAGCAACACAGATGGGCCTAAAGATTATCATACTAAGTGAAGTAAGCCAGAGAGAAAAAGACAAATATCATATGATACTGCTTATATCATCAAAAAAAAATACAAAATAAATTTTATACAAAACAGAAATAGACCCACAAACATAAACAAACTTTGGTTACCAAAGGGGAAAGGAGGTAACCAGAGGAGTTTAGGATTAACAAATGTACATTACTATATATAAAATAGATAACCAATGAGGACCTACTGTCTAGCACAGGGAACTAAACTGAATAGTTTGTAATAACTTCTAAGAGAAGAGAATATGTGGGTGTGTGTGTGTATGTATATTGGGCTTCCCTGGTTGCTCAGCTGGTAAAAAATCCACCTGCAATGCAGGAGACCCTGGTTTAATTCCAGGAAGAGCACCTAGAGAATGGATAAGCTACTATGGGTCACAGAAAGTTGGACATGACTGAGCAGCTAAGAACAGCACATATATATACTGAATCATTATTTATAAAGCCTACACCTGAAACTCAGTTCAGTTCAGTTCAGTCACTCAGTCGTGTCCGACTCTTTGCGACCCCATGAATCGCAGCACGCCAGGCCTCCCTGTCCATCACCAACTCCCGGAGTTCACTCAGACTCACATCCATCGAGTCAGTGATGCCATCCAGCCATCTCATCCTCTGTCGTCCCCTTCTCCTCCTGCCCCCAATCTCTCCCACCATCAGAGTCTTTTCCAATGAGTCAACTCTTCGCATGAGGTGGCCAAACTACTGGAGTTTCAGCTTCAGCATCATTCCTTCCAAAGAAATCCCAGGGCTGATCTCCTTCAGAATGGACTGGTTGGATCTCCTTGCAGTCCAAGGGACTCTCAAGAGTCTTCTCCAACACCACAGTTCAAACGCATCAATTCTTCGGCGCTCAGCCTTCTTCACAGTCCAACTCTCACATCCATACATGACCACAGGAAAAACCATAGCCTTGACTAGAAGGACCTTAGTCGGCAAAGTAATGTCTCTGCTTTTGAATACACTATCTAGCTTGGTCATAACTTTCCTTCCAAGGAGTAAGCCTCTTTTAATTTCATGGCTGCAGTCACCATCTGCAGTGATTTTGGAGCCCTGAAACTACCACATTTTAAATCAACTATACTTCAATAGAGTCTTTAAAAAAATAGCTTAGAATTGGAGTAGCTGAACTGACATACAAGAATATCTTTGAAAATTTAACACATATTGCTAAAATTCTTCCTAAACATGTATACATTTATCTTCAAGAAATACTTGAGACAGTCTATATTACTTCCATAAGCACTGAGTATTATTACTTTTAAATCTTTATAAGTTTGATAAACAGAAAACAATATTCCCTTTTTTAAAATGTATTTTTTAGTTAGGTTAAACACCACTCACTTTCTATTAGTACATCCTCTTTTATAAATTTTCTAGTCATATCATTTGTCAATTTGTTTTTTAGGACTGATTTACTTGAATTTATAGCAATGGGGGCAGAGACATTGAGCAAATGACAAAAGCAAACACTAGTTTATTATGGGTTAGTTTCAGATCAGATATACCCAGGGAGCATCCTCTCTCACAGCAAGAAATGGCAACCACAGAAATACTGTCAAGACCCTGCTCTGCATGCCTCTAGGGAAGCCCTTCCAAAGATCAACCCCATACTGGATGTGTATACTCATAAAAAATCACAAGACATAATCACATGCATAGAAAATCACAAGACATAAATTACTTGCCTGTAACTTTCCTAAAAATTCTTACCTTTAGGAGCAAGTTTGTGGTTCCAAGGAAATCCAGACATACCTTATCTAGAAGACCTCTAATAGAAGGAAATGGAGGTAGGCAGAGCAGGGCCAAGAAAACTCTATTGGAAAAAGACTTCCCAGTCCATTGCATGTCCGTGGGGATGATTCCCTTTAAAAAAAGAGAGGG
Organism: Redunca redunca; assembly: GCA_006410935.1. Lineage (NCBI taxonomy): Eukaryota > Metazoa > Chordata > Mammalia > Artiodactyla > Bovidae > Redunca > Redunca redunca. The sequence continues at coordinate 41,213 of SJYQ01000731.1, forward strand.
GGTCCCTAAGAGCTACCACCGTGGGATGAATAGTGGATCAATGAGTTTCATCAGTTATTTATACTCAGTAATACGAATCACAAATGGAGTTGCCCTAATGATGTTTTTAGAGTGGTTTCATATAATTTTCATGAACAGTTTGTATAATGACTCTTCATCCTGTTAACAGCTTGGTTTGGCTTAAGAATAATGTAACGAACATTCTAGGTTTGAGGGAGTTTTGGTTTATCTGGGGAGGTTTTGTTGCTTTTTCTTTGGGAATAGCTAAATAAATCAAATTAAACGGGTGGTTTCCTAAAAATAAAACTTAACATGCAATTACAGCTTCAGGGAGGTAGGGTGAGGGGTGTGTGTGGAGCATTCCAGGTGGATTTTCAGATCAAAATCTCATCCACTTGAGAATTCAAAGAAAAAATAAAGCATGTCATGAAAAAAATAGAGGGGGTCCCTGATTGAGCAAGATGTCTGACTCTTTGCGACCCCATGGACTACATAGTCCATGGACTTCTCCCCGCCAGAATACTGGAGTGGGTAGCATTTCCCTTCTCAGGGGATCTTCCCAACCCAGGGATCGAACCCAGGTTTTCCTCATTGCAGGCTGATTCTTACTTGCAGAGCCAGGGAAGCCAAAGGATGCTGGAGTGGCTAGCCTATCCCTTCTCCAGGGGATCTTGCCAACCCAGGAATCAAACCAGTGTATCTTCCCAACCCAGGAATCAAACCAGGGTCTCCTGCATTGCAGGCAGGTTCTTTACCAGATGAGCTACCAGGGAAGTCCCCCTTATTGAGCAAGATACCCTATTGGTAGTTTTGAGTGGTATCTACTCCCTGAGACTTCCACTTGACAACTTATAATGATACATACTGGGGCATGAGTAGGAGGCAGCAAGGCTGTAGGAGAAAGAGGAGACTTGATCTTTCCTCTCTGTTTCCTATTCCTGTGAACATCACCAAAGTGTTTCTGCACCCTGAGGGCAGTTCTTTCTTGAAGTAGCAGTTGAATCCAGCTGGCATTTTTTCCCAATACTTGAAGAGCCAGTTTTATCAAATCCCACCCCAGCCTGAGACTCTAGCAGCAGCCAGGCAACACCTCTTCCTGCCTTGCTCTGAGCTCAGAAACACCAGAACCTGCTGAGCAGCAGCCCCTCCTCAGAGGTCTGAGTTTTGGTTCTCCAGGGTGTGTCCTCTAGGACTCTAGATTTTAGTAATCCCAGACTCTGCCCACTGTGCCCTCCGCCCTAGCTGCTTCCTGCCATGGGAACCTCCACGACACTTCAGAACTCTTTTGTGGTCTAGAGACAGATGTGAGGCTAGGGAGGAGAGACCAGACTATTTCCCCCACTGCCTCTCCACCTCAGGCAGTGTCTCTGTGGCTCCAGCTCCTCCTAGACAGGGTTTCAGCTTCTTTTGGGTAATTCCAGCCCCTGGGCTTTGCTAAGGGCATCTCTTCCCTTAGATGAAGGTAGGCGATGTCTTCCTGCTACTACAAATACCTGTGTTATCTCACCATCCCCAATTGAGTCTCTCAACCCCTTCAAGACCTGAGTAACCAAATTAAAAGTCCTCTGTTAAAAACACCAGAAGCAGTTTCTGTGTTACTGGTTGAACAGTGGTGCAAAGGGAAAGGCTTTTCCTATTATTTCCCACCATGTGGAAGGAGCTCCAGTTATGGGATAATCCTGGCTTCTCTCTGCTGCGTACCCATGGAACCACTGACAAAGGACTAAATTGATTTACTGATAAATGTGGAAGCAGAAATTAGGCTCATAGAGCCCAGTCTTTTCCCTTCCCCTTTTCTCTGAATGCCAGTGCACCCTTAGGCAGAGTGTGCTCTATTTCACTTTCAGCAGTATGATAAAAAGATCTGACCCTAAACAGGATGCTTGCAGATTTCCAGGGCTGCCAATGGCTGAGTAAATCTGCCTAATTTTAAATTTGTGGATTAGGAAGCCCACTGGCTGACAAATGCAAGCGTATTTTTCTTTATCAGCACTATCAGTAATAAAGGTAATGTTTTGATTATTCCATCTTTATCACTCTTGTTTCATATGCCTCAATACAGAACTCAAACAGGGAAGAGAATCTTATTAAGACCCCTCAGAAACCCAGCATAAATAATACTCATATATATTATATTCTAATTAGTCATATTCCTAAATCCATAGGCCAATTAAAAATAATAGCGAATCATATAATTTATAGTGTACCAGGAATCATTCTAAGTATTTTACATATAACTCATTCAATCTCAAACCAATCCAATGTGTATTATTTAAATTCCTGTTTTAGAGCTAAAAAAAAAAATGAAACAAAGATATTATACAACTTGACCAAAGTCACACAGATAATAAGTGGGTAGAATCTATAATCAAACTCCAAAAGCCGGGCTATACAATCTATATACTAAAGCACCATGCTGTGCTGCTTACAGTTTAGACTTTAACAAATGATTCTGCACTTCATCTAATGTGATTTAATTTTAGTCTTTGATGCATTACTTTCAAATATTTCATGTAACCCAAAAAGCAGTCTCAGTTCTTGCTGCACGTCAACTTTGATATAGAACCCTGTACTATTTCCCTCTCCAAGAAGAATCCATTCCCACCAAAGACATCACTAAGCAACGAGTGCTTGCGAGCTAAGTTGCTTCAGTCGGACACTCAGTCGTGTCCGACGCTGTGATTCTATGGACTGTAGCCTACCAGGCTCCTCTGTCCATGGGATCCTCCAGGCAAGAGTACTGGAGTGTGTTGCCAAGCCCTCCTCCAGGGACCTTCAACCCAAGCATCAAACCTTCATTTCCTGTGTTTCCTGCATTGGCAGGTGGGTTCTTCACCACTAGCACCATCTGGGAAGCTCACCGAGCAGTGCAGATTTTACCAAAGATTTCACAAAAGAAATGGAAAAGGCGATTTGCAGCTAATATCCCGTGGCAAACTACCATGTTTTCTGCAATGAACACATTCCTAAAGACTTCAGTCATTCTCCTCTGGCAACCTGAAAGATGATGATCCCATAAAAATAAAGGTAAAACTTTTCCTCCCATATCCCATGATTCTAGCACACACCCACACCACACACAAAAGTTTCCACTTTATTACACTCTGCAGTTTACTTCTGCTTCTTCCTCCAGACCTATTTTTTAACCCCCCACCACAAAGTTCAACAAAGATCTCCAGTCACAGGGACCTACCCTTCTCAGAAAAAGGAAGACGTGGATAGAAATAGATTCAAACAGTGTTTGTTGTGTCAGAGCTACTCTGTACCAGCTTGCAAGAGCCAGCTGCCAAATTTTCAGGAATTCTGCAAGCAGTTCTTAAGTACATTAATTATAAAAAACTAAATTACATAAACTTACAGTAAACAAGTGGCATTAGAACAAAGATGGCAAATACTCAAGGAGAAGGCAATGGCACCCCTCTCCAGTACTCTTGCATGGAAAATCCCATGGACGGAGGAGCCTCGAAGGCTGCAGTCCATGGGGTCGCGAAGAGTCAGACATGACTGAGCGACTTCACTTTCACTTTTCTCTTTCATGCATTGGAGAAGGAAATGGCAACCCACTCCAGTGTTCTTGCCTGGAAAATCCCACGGATGGGGAAGCCTGGTGGGTTGCCGTCTATGGGGTCACACAGTTGGACACGACTCAAGTGACTTAGCAGCAGCAGCAGCAAATACTCAAAACTGATGCTTCCTAGTCCTTTTACTATATTTTGTACTTATCTTTGCTCTTGAAGTTATTTACAGTTACTATTTCTGTATGGTGAAAATATTAAATAAAAATGTTCTTTATATCACTTCCCAGCTCTGTATTCAACAATATCTTATCAGTAGCTTAAAATGAGCCATGGTGGGAGAATTTATGCCATGGAAATAGGCAAAACTTAAAAACAAGAGTTTTGTTTTTTTTTTTCCCCCGGAGAGCCTATTGTTAAACATGTATGAGCACACCAGTAGAAGACAGTGTACAGATAATAAATTTGTTTAGTTGCCAAGTCATGTCTGACTCTTTGTGACCCCATGGAATGTAGCCCACCAGGCTCTTCCGTCCATGGGATTTCCCAGGCAAGAATACTGGAGTGGGTTACAATGCTCTCCTCCAGGGGATCTTCCCCACCCAGGGACTGAACCTGTGTCTCCTGCACTGGCAGGTGGCTTCGTTATCCTTGAACCACCAGGGAAGCCCAATAGATAAATAGATAGATAGATAGATATATGCATACACACTTCCTTACCTATATACAGAGACGTAGATAAATCAACACAACTTTCCTTATAAAATAACTCTGTATTTTAACAAAAATTCTTTCAACTTTCAGTTAAACAACTACATACTCTGTGTATTTCCCATTAGACTATAAAACACATGGTTTCATACAGGGCATGAAAATTAAAACTCAAAACAATTCACTGAACCTCCTTGTACATAAACAGACAATAGTAGGGAAAGGGAACTAACAATAGAAACCATGTAGGCTTGGCACAAAAGATTCTTTGAAGACTTGGAGGGAAAGGCTGAGCCAGCACAAGTCCCTAGGAGCAGTTATACATTCTAAATTACAGGTGGTCAGCATAAACATTCTCCAATAGCAGAGGTGCACTTAGAGACCTCTTCTCTAAACAAGAAAAATGATACTTTAAATTGAGGTGGAGGGTGACCAATTTCTACATAAGAGAGCAATACCAAGCAAATTTGCCAAACCTGTCAGTTAGAGAACTGGGAATTGATTGTGTGGGCCAATCTTCTCCAGCACCAATATAGGTAGACAAAATAGCTTTTTTAAAAATGTCATGATGCTGTATCTCTCTGGGTTTTATTATAATGCTAATGACATACTTCAATAGTGACTGAATTTATTAAAGTAGTAACTACAGCTTGAGATCCCAGAAAGCCAAGGCAGCACTGTTTCTCATTTTATTCCAGCTAGCCCATATCTTCTATAGGAATATTTACAAATGCAAAATATTTGTATATAAAATCGTTACCAAGTCCAAGCTTGCTCCACTCACCACACGATAGCCCAATGAGAAAGAAGAAGTGTTGAGGCAAGGAATATGACTTTATTTGGGAAGCCGGCTGACCAAGAAGATGTCAGACTATCATCTCAAAATAACCATCTCAAGATGCCAGGTTCTTTTAGGGATCAGAGATCGGGGGTGGTGAGGGAACAAAGTAAAAAGACCATTTAATTCTTGCAAATATCTTCTAGAATGGCAAGCTGCAGGCAGGGAATATGTTAGTTTCTTTTCCTTACATTCATTCATAGATGGGCAGGGTCAGATTATCTCCTTGTGAGCTAACCAAAGGCGCTTTAGTTCAGGCCAAGTGGGCAGGGTTCTCTAAGGCAGGCCATTATGCATGGTTATAATAACAAAAATGGGAAAAATAAGGGTTAAAGTTGAAGAAACAGATCCAACATGGAGTCTACATTAGCTCCTCCCTGTTACAAAACTTTAAAATGTTAAATGTTTTATGATTACAGCTATAAACATTAAAATAAACATGGGGTAAAAACAGTTCAGTTCAAATATTTACATTGTTCAAATCACTGTTGTCATCACCAGGGAGGTAAAAAAATTATTCAATAAGAGCCCCAATTTGCAGATATTTACACTGTGGTTGCAGAGAAGCAACCAAGTGTAACCTGGATAATGTGCCTATCCAGCTTGTAGTACAAACATGGTCACACTTTTAATAATCCAATTGCCCCATGCCTGAATTACCTAAGCATTTTCTCCAGCAGAAATCTGGGGGCAGAGCTATTTACTTGTTTCAAAGAGGAAACTTTGAAGTACACAAGACAAAATTAGAGAGTTCAATCAGTTTATCAATGAGGTGGTGAGTTGTGAGCCGCAGTTTGTAATTTTTATTACTTTTGTCCCCACTTCCTGGCATCACTATTGAAGATGGATCCTCATCTTTGGCTGCTAAGTCATCCTTGCTAGGTCAAGGCTCTGAAGAGGCTGCAATTATCCCTTCTGCTTTGATTTTTAAAGTTTTATCTCCTTTAGCTTGCTTTATCTCCTTTAGCAAGCCCATCATGCCAAACTAAGAAGAAAATCTGCTATATATTCTGTCTACAAAGACAAATGGCCACTTTGGTCCCCTTAAAATGTAGACTTTCACCAGATATACTGCATCTTAAATAATTCAGAAAGAAATCTGGGCTATGATAAATGTGTACACAAATTCAACAGGAACACAGAGTACAGGGCAATTAAGTTTGACTGAATAAAGAGAGTTTTCCAGAGTCGGTGATATTTACCCTGAGACTTAGAGTGAGGATTATGAAAACAGAGTGAGAAAGGCACTGATAAGTAAAATAGCCCAAGGGAAATAAACATTTGAAAATGAAAGGGACAGAAACACAAGGTTCATGGGTGACCAGGAATGAGACAGTTGAAAGGAAAAGTTAGTTGAAGATCTACCTTTTGTTCAACTTTATATATCATGTTAATGAGCTTGAAGTCTATTCTCAAGAAAACGTAAAGCCACCCAAAGATTAAGAATAGAAGAAATGAGGTGCCTGTGTTAGGGGAAACACACTGATTGAACCGCTTACCCTGGCAGGCACCGTACAAATCATTTGCATGAGTTATTTTATAACAGCAGGTCCTGGTAAAGAACACAGGATTACTAAGCCATCACCAACCAAAGAGTTCAAGGAAAGTCAAAAGGAGGCACCACATGTCTTAGCACCTCCCAGAATCCTTCTCACTGGCATCCATCTTAGCTGAACAATGTGTGCACCACCAGGAAGGATCCTGAATCAGAATGATTGGCCAAAGAACGAGACTGTGAGTCACGAGGCAGAGCAGTCCTCTTGGGTTCTCTTACTCAGCTGCTCTCAGCCTGGGCACCCTTTCCAACAAAGTCTCTTGCTTTTTCAGCTCATGTATCTCCTCAGACAATTCATTTCCAAGTGTTAGACAAGAACCCACTCTCGGGCCATGGATGGGGTCCCCCTTCCTGCAACACCTGGATCTGCAATTCTGTGAGATAAGCGGTACCTATGCTGAGGGAAAGCAGTCTGGAGGCAAGAACCTGAAGCTGTTCTCAGTTATCCAGCGGTGAGACGGCACAGCCCTGAGAGCAGAGGCAGTGATAACCCGAGGGAAAGAACTGATTCCACTGGTACTTTAGGACAGAGTTAGAAAACACTAGGGAATACCTGCACGTGGAGTGAAACAGAGAGGGAAAAGTCAGAAATGACACCGGGGTTTGTGGCTAGGCAGACAGAATGAAAGCTATGCCATTAACCACACTAGGAAACATCAGAAGAGGAGAGTTGTAATGGAGCCATGAATAATAGCTTTCTTTTGGCCATACTGAGTTTGATGTGCCCACAGGTCATACATGTAGAAAAGCACTTTCTAAATTCACATGGTTCTAAAAAAAAAAAGTA
>SJYQ01000731.1:51800-199052 GCA_006410935.1 Redunca redunca
TTCTGAAACTCTCTTGCTTTTTTGATGATCCAGAGGATGCTGGCAATTTGATCTCTGGTTCCTCTGCCTTTTCTAAAACCAGCTTGAACATCAGTAAGTTCATGGTTCACGTATTGCTGAAGCCTGGCTTTGAGAATTTTGAGCAGTACTTTACTAGCATGTGAGATGAGTGCAATCGTGCAGTAGTTTGAGCATTCTTTGGCATTGCCTTTCTTTGGGATTGGAATGAAAACTGATCTTTTCCAGGCCTGTGTCCACTGCTGAGTTTTCCAACTTTGCTGGCATATTGAGTGCAGCACTTTCACAGCATCATCTTTCAGGATTGGAAATAGCTCCACTGGAATTCCATTACCTCCACTAGCTTTGTTTGTAGTGATGCTTTCTAAGGCCCTCTTGACTTCACACTCCAGGATGTCTCGCTCTAGATGAGTGATCATACCATCGTGATTATCTGGGTCATGAAGCTCTTTTCTGTACAGGTCTTCTGTGTATTCTTGCCACCTCTTCTTAATATCTTCTGCTTCTTAGTCATAAAAAAAGAATGAAATAACACCATTTGCAGCAACAATGTTGGACCTAGAGATCATGATACTAAAAGAAGTAAGCCAGACAAATACAACTGTCACATGATATCACTTATGTGTGGAATGTTAAAAAAAATGATACAAAGGAACTTCTTCACAAAACATAAATAGACTCACAGACATAGAAAACAAACTCATGGTTACCAAAGGGGAAGGGAGAGGGAGGGAAAATAGGAGTTTGGGATTAAAATATACACACTGCGTGTGTGCTAAGTCACTTCAGTCATGTCTGACTCTTTGTGACACTATGAACCATAGTCCATCAGGCTCTTCTGTCCATGGAATTCTCCAGGAAAGAATACTGGAGTGGGTTACCATGCCCTATTCCAGGGGATCTTCCAAACTCAGGGATTGAACCTGCATCTCTTATGTGTCCTGCATTGGCTGGCAGGTTCTTTACCACCAGCGAAAATTGGGAAGCCCAAAATACACACACTGCTATATATCAAATATATAACCAACAAGGACATATTTTAAAGTGCAAGGAACTATACTCAATATCTTATAAGAACCTATGATGGAAGAGAATGTAGAAAAAGAATATATATGTGTGTGTGTGTGTGTGTGTGTATATATATATATATATATATATATANAATATATATGTGTGTGTGTGTGTGTGTGTGTGTGTGTGTATATATATATATATATATATATATATAACTGAATCACTTTACTACATACCTGAAACTAACACATTATAAATCAACTGTATTTCAAAGAATTTTTAAACAGTAATACCCACAATAAAAGATAGCCGAGGGACCGACCTAAGAGAAGGAGCCTGAGTTCCTCATGACTGCTGAGTCTCATTATTAGTAATGGATTTCCTACTTCTTCTTTCTGTTCATGAGAAAGAGAAACAGACTCCTATCTTATTTAACCCACTTTTACCTCAGGCCTCCTGTCAAGCTTAAATGTTAAAAAGATCAAAACTATAACATTGTTCTATGTTCCCAACAGTATCAGAAGAGAATATAAGCAATATAAAATCTACTACTCTGGAAAAATAAATGCATAAGTAAAAAATTTTAACACAGGAGTCAGTCTTACAGGTCAGCAACATTCATAGTACTCCAAAAATGCCAGTTTTTTGTCTCCTCTTTTAGATATCTGAATTGTAAATCCTGTGATCCATGAAAGTTCCTCAGTCATAGGCTCTCTGCTGACTCATTAAGAAAGCAGTGTTTGTTATTTTATAGTATACTTTGAAGAATTAACTTAGCCTCTTACGTTATGAGAAAATTTTAAATATAACTACTTTCAAAAATCCAATTGTAAAACTTTATAGGCATCCCTGGTGGCTCAGACCAGAGAATCTGCCTGCAGTGTAAAAGGCTCAGGTTCAATTTCTGGGTTAGGAAGATCCCCTGGAGAAGGGAATCGCTACCCACTCCAGTCTTCTTGCCTGGGAAATGGACAGAAGAGCCTGGTGGGCTATAGTCCGTGGGAGTGCAAAAAGAATCAGACGCAACTAAGTGACTACCACTTTCACTTTCACAGTACCATACAAATACAGCAATTGGCCCAGACTGAAATGTGGAACAACAGACTGGTTCCAAATCGGGAAAGGAGTACGTCAAGGCTGTATATTGTCACCCTGCTTATTTAACTTATATGCAGAGTACCTCATGAGAAACACTGGGCTGGAAGAAGCACAAGCTGGAATCAAGATTGCCGGGAGAAATATCAATAACCTCAGATATGCAGATGACACCACCCTTATGACAGAAAGTGAAGAGGAACTAAAAAGCCTCATGATGAAAGTGAAAGAGGAGAGTGAAAAAGTTGGCTTAAAGCTCAACATTCAGAAAACGAAGATCATGGCATCTGGTCCCATCACTTCATGGGAAACAGATGGGGAAACACTGGAAACAGTGTCAGACTTTATTTTTTTGGGTTCCAAAATCACTGCAGATGGTGACTACAGCCATGAAATTAAAAGACGCTTACTCCCTGGAAGGAAAGTTATGACCAACCTAGATAGTGTATTCAAAAGCAGAGACATTACTCTGCCAACTAAGGTCCGTCTAGTCAAGGCTATGGCTTTTCCTCTGGTCATGTATGGATGTGAGAGTTGGACTGTGAAGAAGGCTGAGCGCTGAAGAACTGATGCTTTTGAAGTGTGGTGTTGGAGAAGACTCTTGAGAGTCCCTTGGACTGCAAGGAGATCCAACCAGTCCATTCTGAAAGAGATCAACCCTGGGATTTCTTTGGTAGGAATGATGCTAAAGCTGAAACTCCAGTACTTTGGCCACCTCATGCGAAGAGTTGACTCATTGGAAAAGACTCTGATGCTGGGAGGGATTGGGGGCAGGAGGAGAAGGGGACAACAGAGGATGAGATGGCTGGATGGCATCACTGACTTGATGGATGTGAGTCTGAGTGAACTCCGTGAGTTGGTGATGGACAGGGAGGCCTGGTGTGCTGCAATTCATGGGGTCGCAAAGAGTCGGACATGACTGAGCGACTGAACTGANGCCTGGCGTGCTGCGATTCATGGGGTCGCAAAGAGTCGGACACGACTGAGCGACTGAACTGAACTGAAATGAAATGTATTGAATATATTTCTGTCACCTGGAAACCATGCCTCAGCTGGACAATGTGAGAAGGAGCTGCTATGTATACATGTCCTAGACTCTACACTTGAGAGGGAGGGAAAATAGCAGTTTGGGATTAAAATATACACACTATTATATATCAAAGAGATAATCAACAAGAACCTATTTTAAAGTAAAGGGAACTACACTCAGTATCTTATGACAACCGACAATGGAAGAGAATGCAAAAAAGAAAAAAAGAATATATACATGTATGTGTCTACCTCAGGTGAATGAACCACGGGAAACTATTACAAACAATGATAGAACTTAGGCAAGTCTCCAGGGTAGCATGTTAAGAATCAAAGCAAAACAAGCCATCTGCCACAGCTGGTGTGGTAATGAGGCATACAGTGAGAGTGAGAGTGGAAGTGAAACACAGAACTAGTGAAGAGCACAAAGATTTCGAGAGATGGAAGGAAATTGGTTTGCTGTGAATGACCTATATCTAAAATATTGCCACACATACATACATAAGCAAAAAACCTAGTTCAACAGACATATCTAAAGAAATAAGGCAATTACTATTTTCAGTGAATCACCACCATCATTTCCCAGATTCCTCCATAAATGATATAAAGACAATTGACTTCCATGTACCATTAGTTAAACTACTAATATATCAATGATCACTGGAGCAGAACAATAATACTAATATAAATTTATATGATAATTGCTGAATTACTAAGATAAGTCTGATAACAAAAGAGACTAGCTAACTGTTGTCTTGCCTTGCTTCCTTCCAAAAGCAATAGTTTTCAAAAACTCTCAGGAAAAAAGTAGCATGATTTCAGAAAGTAAGTACAAAGAATGAGAATTTTAAGGTAGCTAAAACCTACCATAAAGAATATTTTCATGGTTTTCTTCAAAATTTTAATTGCTAAAACTAAAAATCAAGTAGAAATTCCCCAAGCTAAGAGTTCATTAATAATGGGTTGCTCACTTCAAATACTGGAAATATTTTTTAAAACATAAGCAGGTTTTTTTTAATCATAAAGAGACATGAAAGATCATTTTCCTGTTCTGAGAGATCAAGCAAGATTAAAAGATGATAATCAATATCTGTCATTTTAATCAAGGAGTGTACCCTTTAGGCCTTCCCATTTCTGATACAATCATGTGGGAACAGCACTTAAAGGAGAAAAGCTCCAAATTACATCAACATTGTCGCCAAGGTTAGTGAACATAGACAGATGCATTCTTTGTGCAACTTACACAAAGGCACTCTTTCTTCTGGACTGAAGCCTCTTGATCCTTATCAGGGCACATGGCTTAGCAATCAGAGTGTGGCCCCACTTTCCTCTTGGACAGTAGCCCTGTAGCAGGGCAAACTAGTCCAACAGTCCTTGGTAGCCCTGTCTGCCTAAAGGATTAAGATGGTTTGTCGCAAATTCTTTTGAAGTGAAAACTCTGGGAAATTTCTTACCCCTAAGTGAACTGCCTACTGGGAAAAGGGGGAAGAATCTTCCCAGAGTTTTCACTTCAAAAGAATTTGCGACAAACCATCTTAATCCTTTAGGCGTGCTGTGATTCATGGGGTCACAAAGAGCTGGACACGACTGAGCAACTGAACTGAACTGAAGTGAACTGCACAGGACAGATGTTCCCAGAGGTATGTACACTTCAATGGAAGAATGAGAGCGAAATTGAAGAAGTAAGTTCCAAGCAGCTTTATTTGAAGGAATAGATGATTTGTTTAGAACTTTTACAAATGCACTTCTAATATTTGACTCACTCATCCAACCACTAATTTGGGTACTTTCTGAGCTTTCCCAGCACAGAGAGGGCACAATTTACCAGAAAAACAGAAGAAGCACAGCTGGAAAATCAATACATCCAGTTAGTTTCATTTTTCTAAATCTCCATTTTAAAGAAAATCCTACACTATTGTTCCTGTTTTTTTTCTTTTCCTATACATACTTTTAAAAGTATATATAATATTAATGCATAAGACTAGGTCTAAATGATTATGTCTTTTTTTTTTATCTTAAGACAGCATTTTTAATTCTAAAACATTACATTTTAAATAATGGGTTCAGTCTTTTTAGCTTAGTGAATGTAATCTATGACCTTTTCATCCACTATATTACAAATTGAATTTTATTTTATCACAATTCATCATGTTTATATTTTGCATGCATTCTAAAAGTTTTTGCCAACCATTGTGATCTATTTAGTAACTTTTATTCAAAAACTGAACAGATTTTCTAAATCTTAGTCATTTCTTTTTTCCTTTTAGCAATATTAAAACTTGATGACTCAGATAGCCTAGAAATAAATCCATATACCTGCAGTCAATTAATCTGTGACAAAGGAGGCAAGAATATACAATGCAAAAAAAGGCAGTCTTTTCAGCAAGTGGTATTGGAGATGTTGGACAGCCACATTCTAATCAATGAAGTCAGAACACACCTTTACACCACACATAAAAACAAACTCAAAATGGCTTTTAAGTTTTAACTTAAATATAAGACATGACACCATAAAACTCTCAGAAGAGAACATAAGCAAAACATTCTCTGACTTAACTCATACCAATGTTTTCTTAGGTCAGTCTCCTAAGGCAATAGAAATAAAAGGAAAAATAAACAAATGAGACCTAATCAAAGTTTCAAGTTTTTACACAGCAAATGAAACCAGAAACAAAATGAAAAAACAACCTACAGAATGGGAGAAAATATTGCAAGTGATGTGACTAACAAGGCATTAATTTCCAAAATATATGAACAGCTCAATAAAAATTCAACAACAACAACAACAACAAAACCAATTGAAAAATGGGCAGAAGACCTAAACAGACATTTCTCCAAAGAACACATACAGATGGCCAAAGGCATATGAAAAGATGCTCAACATCACTATTAGAGAAACGCAAATCAAAACTACAATAAGGTACCACTTCACACCAGTCAGAATGGCCATCATTAAAAAGTCTACAAATAACAAAAGCTGGAAAGGGTGTGGGGAAAAGGGAACCCTCTTACACTGTTGGTGGAAATCTAAGTTGATACAGCCACTATATTAAACAGTATGGAGATTCCCAAAAAAACTAAAAATAGAGTTGCCATATGATCTAGCAATTCCATTCCTGGGCATATATACAGACAAAACTATAATTCAAAAAGATACATGCACCCCTATGTTCATAGCAGCACTATTTACAACAGCCAAGACATGTAAATAACCTAAATGTCCTTTGACAGAGGAACTGATAAAAAAAAGATGTGGTACTTGGTCTCTGTACAAAGAAACACTCAGTTCAGTCACTCAGTCATGTCCACCTCTTTGCGACCCCATGAACTGCAGCACGCCAGGCCTCCCTGTCCATCACCAACACCTGGAGTTCACTCAAACTCACGTCCATTGAGTCAGTGATGCCATCCAGCCATCTCATCCTCTGTAATCCCCTTCTCCTCCTGTCCCCAATCCCTCCCAGCATCACAGTCTTTTCCAATGAGTCAACTCTTCGCATGAGGTGGCCAAAGTATTGGAGTTTCAGCTTTAGCACCATTCCTTCCAAAGAAATCCCAGGGCTGATCTCCTTCAGAATGGACTGGTTGGATCTCCTTACAGGCCAAGGGACTCTCAAGAGTCTTCTCCAACACCCACAGTTCAAAAGCATCAATTCTTCAGCGCTCAGCCTTCTTCACAGTCCAACTCTCACATCCATACATGACCACTGGAAAAACCATAGCCTTGACTAGACGGACCTTTGTTGGCAATGTCTCTGCTTTTGAATATGCTATCTAGGTTGGTCATAACTCTCTTTCCAAGGAGTAAGCGTCTTTTAATTTCATGGCTGCAATCACCATCTGTAGTGATTTTGGAGCCCAAAAAAATAAAGTCTGACACTGTTTCCACTGTTTCCCCATCTATTTCCCATGAAGTGATGGGACCAGATGCCATGATCTTCATTTTCTGAATGTTGAACTGTAAGCCAACTTTTCCACTCTCCTCTTTCACTTTCATCAAGACTACTCAATCATAAAAAATGAAATAATGACATGTATAGTCACATGAATGGACCTAGAGATTATCGTACTAAGTGAAGTAAGTCAGAAAGAGAGACAAATATCATATGATATCACTTATATGTGAAATATGAAATATGACACAAAGGAACTTATCTGTGAAACATTCAGAATCAGACTCACAAACATAGCGAACAGATTTGTGGTTGCTGAGGGGGAAACCAGGGATAGAGGAGGGAAGGACTAGACGTTTGGAGTTAGCAGATCCAAACTATTATATATAGGATGGGAAAACAACAAGGCCCTTGTGCATATCACAGGGAACTGTATTCAATAGCCTGTGATAACCATAATGGAAAAGAATTTGGGACAGATTGGAAAAGGAGGATTGACATCTATACACTACCATGTTAAGATAGAGAACTAGTAGGAAGCTGCTATACGGCACAGAGAACTCACCTCAGTGCTCTGAGATGACCTAGAGGGGTGGGATGGAGGCTAGCGGGAGAGAGGTTCAAGAGGGAAGGAATATATGTATATGTACAGTTGATTCACTTTGTTGTATAGCACAAACTAACACAATAAAAAATTAAAATAAATTTTAAAAAGAAAAAGAACATATCCATATGTATATATATGTATGTATAACAGAACCACTTTGCTGTATAGTAAAAATGAACACAATATTGTAAGTCAACTGGACTTCAATTAAAAAATTGAGTTTAAAAAAACCTAGAAAGTCCCAAAATGACAAAAAAAAACCTGATGATTCATATCACCAGAGGAAATATAAAGAACCTCTTCTCGTAAAACTTAAATACATATGTATATATATAAAACATGTTAATATGTCACATTCAGTTCAGTCGCTCAGTCAGGTCCAACTCTTTGCAACCCCATGAATCACAGCACGCCAGGCCTCCCTGTCCATCACCAACTCCCAGAGTTCACTCAGACTCACGTCCATCGAGTCAGTGATGCCATCCAGCCATCTCATCCTCTGTCGTCCCCTTCTCCTCCTGCCCCCAATCCCTCCCAGCATCAGAGTCTTTTCCAAAGAGTATATAAAATACTTTGAAGAGACTACTGAACTCACAGACTACTGAACTCACAGAGATGTAAAATCCCACAAGAAACCAAGTCTATGACCCAAATTCAAAGCAGATTTCTCTTAAAGGTATGATATAATTATGGGAATTTTTTAAAAAATCAAATATAAGTGATTCTCTCTGGCCATCTCTCTTGCATCAAAGAAATCCTAAGCAGTAATAACAACTAGAACAGTAAAGGGCTGAACCAACCCATTTGATACACAAATTATCTAACCTCTTTTCTATTTATTCTCTCTAGGTATAAATCCACTGACCATATAGTTAGCATCATCCATCAAAAATTATGATGTATTTCTGCATTAAAAGATAATAGATTTATCAACCTGAAACATGAATTTAAAGACATTATTAAGAAAATATAATCAAAGTAAATAGTGATAACACATACATACATAATACTTAGTACATACAAAAATAAGAGAGGAAAATGGGAAGATGATGGAGGAAGGGATTCTTCCTTCTAGAAGAATGCTAGAAAATAAATGTAGAAGTAATAGAATTTTTAAAAAATCACCATTTTGTGCAGTGTTGGTCATACAGTGGTGAGCATAGCTGCCTTCCAAAAAAAAAAAAATCACCATTTTGCAACCCCCTGTGTGATATCTGATTCAGACAAGGATCCAAATGGATGCTAAACCCATTGAGTGAAAAATTGTTGAAGAGCAGGATAATCCATTCTATGATCCCACCCCACATACCACTTTTGATTTATAAGAGGATGGAGTATCTCTATGCTGCAGAGATCTAGCAGACATCCCCTAACTAAATAACCAAACTGCTCATCAAGAATGGCACAGACAGACATCATGTGTTTCCTAATGTGATGCAACAGGAAGTACACATGTGGGAAGTGGGATATTTTTTAGACAACTAGCCCACACTCCAAAAATGCCAGTGGCATAAAAGCAAACAAAAAGAGGCATGGCTCTAGACAAACAAGATGAAAAAGACATGGCAGCAAATGCATTACATAATTTTGACTGAATCTTGAACTTTAAAAACATATGGAACCTTTTCTTTAATAATTGGAGAAATTTGAATATAGACCATATATTTTTATTGTATTACAAAACAAATGCTAAACTTATTTGGTGTCTAGCAGTTTTGTGGTTGTGTTAGAGAAAGCCTCTGTCCTTGGCTTCTATGTTAAATTATTTAAAGGTGAACTGTTAAAACTATCTGCAATTTATGTTGAATAATTCAAGAAAATATATGTATGTGAGAAACATGTGATGATACACACACAGAAAGAAAAAACATATGTGGCAAGATGTTAACTGGTAATTCTAAATAAAGACATACTGTTGCTTATTGGACTATTCTCAACTTTCATAGCACTGAAATTCAAAATAAATTGTGGAAGAAAAAGAGCTAAAGGGAAGAGGAGGGGAAGCTGGTCAATATGGAAGCTCTTCAGTATAATTCCATGTAGAATGTAGCTCCTCTTATATCATCTAAATGCTATATTAGAGGCAAAATAAACAGGGTTTGATATAATACAATCCATTACATATATCATGATATATGACATGTCATGATATGATCTATGATATTCATGATATGATAATCACCTCTGAAGAAAATATCCAAATATATTAACCAAAAGATTAACTTCAGTTAACAGTTTAAAATATCTGGAAGCACACATAACTTCAGCCATGCAACAGTCAAGTTTAATCTCAATTTTACTATTCGCTAGTTATGTAATCTTGGGTATGATACTTCACATTAATTGACATCTCCTGGATTTATCTTGTGCAAAACAGAGATGATAATACTTAACTCATGTGGTTGCTCTGATAAACAAATGCTGTAATGCTGCAAGTCAGTGGCTCTCAAACTTCAGTTGGATCCTACTCACCCAGAAGGTTTGTCTCTACCCCAAGAGTGTCTAATTAACTAGGTTTCAGATGGAGCCTAAGAATGCCCATTTCAAGTGAGTTTCCATGTGATTCTGATGCTGTTTTCCTACCTACTAGGGACCACACTTTGAGAATTATTGCTATAGATATTCACATTGGAAAATGCGCACACCCTCTAATAGAGAGAGAAATCTGTCCCTCTACCTCTCAGAGTGACATCTATTACCTTGAGTGGGCTCCTTCACCAACCCACGATCATCTGTATTTTATTTTTTCTAGCTGGAGATCCTCACCATTCCCATCCTGGTCTTCAGCCAGAGCACACGTAAGTGTCTCATTAGCCAAAAACTGAAAATAACACATAAGCTGCACTTAGTTCCACTAAAGTTTCTTTTTGAGTAACAAGTGCCATATGTAAAAAATTTAGGCTTATTCTGGAATTAGCATGCTATACCAGTGCCTGATGTAGGATGTTCAGGGTGAATTATGCGCCTGTGGTACCTTCATGAGCGTCTAGCATAAATCCCAGAGCCATTCTACCCAGCTGGAGGTCTGCCCTGATTCCTAATTTTTATCTATGTTTCCTGCTACACAAATAGTACAGTTGTGGACTTCAGCCTGATCTTGTTAGATCTTTCTCACCCATGGCCTTCAGCCTGATCTTGTTAGATCTCTCTCAGCCCTCGACTCCCAACATGACCTCAAGGATAGACAGAGAAAGCAAATTTCTAGTACTAAACTGTACAAACCAGAAAGCTCACCTCCGCAGACCTTATGTGCCCCAGCTTAGACCTCATTTTTGCCACTGTTCAGATCATTTTCAAGCTTATTCTGCACTCTGACTGGGGTTTTTGGATCTCACCACTCGTCGAAGTTTATCGGTGGTTGTTGTTCAGTCGCTCAGTCATGTCTGACTCTTTGCAACTCCATGGACTGCAGCACACCAGGCTTCCTTGTCCTTCTCCATCTCCCAGAGTTTGCTAAAACTGATGTGCCATCCAATTGTCTCATCCTATGCCTCCTCCTTCTCTTCTTACCCTCAGTCTTTCCAGGCATCAGTGTTTTTCCAATGAGTTGACTCTTCACATTAGGTGGCCAAAATATTGGAGCTTCAGCTTCAGCATCAGTCCTTCCAATGAATATTAAGGGTTGATTTTCTTTAGGATTGTCTTCTCCAACACCACAACTTAAAAACATCAATTCTTTGGCTCTTAGCCTTCTTTATGGTCCAACTTTCACACTCATACATGATTACTAGAAAGACCATAGCTTTGACTATATGTACTTTTGTCAGCAAAGTGATGTCTCAGCTTAGTATGTGTCTAGGTTTGTCGTAGCTTTTCTTCCAAGGAGCAAGGGTCTTTTAATGTCATGGCTGCAGTCACTGTTCACAGTGATTTTGGAGCCCAAGAAAATAAAGTCTGTCACTGTTTCTTGCTGCTTCCCCATCTATTTGCCATGAACTGATGGGACTGCATGCCATGATCTTAGTTTTCTGAATGTTGACTGTTAAGCTAGCTTTTTCACTTTGCTTTTTCACCTTCATCAAGAGGCTCTTTAGTTCTTTTTCACTTTCTGCCTTTAGGGTGGTGTCATCTGCATATCTGAGCTTATTGATAATTCTCCCAGCAATCTTGATTCCAGCTTGTGCTTTATCCAGCCCAGCATTTTGCATGATGTATTATGCATAGCAGTTAAATAAGCAGAGTGACAAAACACAGCCTTAATGTACTCCTTTCCCAACTTTGAACCAGTTCGTTGTTCCATATTCTATTCTAACTGTTGCGTCTTGACCTGCATACAGGTTTCTCAGGAGGCAAGGTCAGGTGGTCTGGTATTCCCATCTCTTTCAGAATTTTCCACAGTTTATTGTGATCCACACAGTCAAAGGCTTTAGCATAATCCATGAAGCAGTAGATGTTTTTCTAGAATTCTCTCGCTTTGTCTGTGATTTAATGAATGTTGGCAATTTGATCTGTTTATCAGAAGAACAGTATAATAGATTGCAAACAGCATGGGTTCTAGAGATTCAAATATTTAAGTTAGAATCCTAGCTTGATTACTAGGTAGAAAACCCTTGACCAAATTACTTAAGGTCTCTTGGGCCTCAGTTTTCTAATTTATACAATGGAAATAACATAACTTGATTTACAAAATTAAATGAGATAATGCATACTGAATTCAGTATCTGACTATAGTATGCATGAGATAGATTTTGTTTTAAAGTCATAGTGATGATGAAGTGATGACAACTGACAAAGGGAGGACAAAAAAGAAAAATATTCCTACTGGTGAAGCTAAATCTGTGGCTATTTTCTGGCCAGCTTCTTTCGCACATTTATCCCTCCACCTTAAATCCCACCACACCTCAGAGCTCATAGGACTGAAAAGCTAAATTTAAAAAATCTTTCCAATGGCTGTCCTAAATCCTAAGATCTGAAAATGGACATTATGTTCTTCCCTCGATAGAAAGGACTTAAAGAGTTAATGGGTATAATTACTCTGCTTCCTGGAATTTCTTAATGGTAGAGATGTTCCCAGGGACCCTCTCCTTATGTAGGGTTATGAGTCTGGGGGTTGGAAATGTTACCCCTAATAAACCAGACCATACAGTGCTCTTCATTGGAAAAGACCCTGATTCTGGGAAAGATTGAGGGCAGGAGGAGAATGGGGCAACAGAGGATGAGATCGTTGGATGGCATCACCAACTCAATGGACATGAGTTTGAGCAACCAAGGGGAGATAGTGAAGGATAGGGAGGTCTGGCATGCTGCAGTCCATGAGGTCACAAAGAGTCGGACATGACTTAGTGACTGAACAACACAGTGCTCTATTCTGCAGTGTTATAGATGGGATCCTTAGTGAGAGACGCGTGCAATGGATGAAAACGCAATGGACTGGAAGTGAGAACAGCTGGATTTCAGTTGCAATCTCTCTCCAATAACTAGTTGCATGACTTTGGACAGTGTTTCAGAATTCTCTCTTTCCTCATGTGTGAAATACACACATATTCTGTAGGATCTCTTTTACCTTTCGAAAATTATGGCTACCTCTGTCTTAATTTTGGCCCTGGATTACTCTTCCAACCTGGAAGAATCATAGTTGACATATAGGTTTGTCAGTTTCACAGTTTAATTCATGAAGGTCCTGAGAGTCACCCAATAGCTGGCCTCAAGAACTATATCATAATTGCGATGAATCACCTTGAATAAAAACACAGACGGAACTAACACTGCATTCAAGCCAGATTTATGAAAAGTAGTTCAAGGTCTCATGAATATACACTTATTGCTTTCACATTTCTGCGGCTCCATTTATGCCCTAAAGAATGAAAGTAAATGCTTTTAACCTTTTAAAAAGCTATAATCAAGTAACAAAACAGGTTTCACAACATAATTTGATTCTTAAAGAACATATATACAGTTCTACACCCCAAGGTAATAGTGATGTATATCACTCAATGATAAAGATTTCATATGTAAACTTTTCTCTTTTCTTTGATTGACAGCATTTTCTAATCTACCATATGCATGTATTTCTTTTGTAATAAAAGACAAAATACAACATTCTGAATTCCATTTCTCTTTCAAAGTATTTTACAGTTTATCTGCTTGCAAAGTAATTCAGATTCAATTCAGTCAATTCAGTTCAGTTCAGTCGCTCAGTCGTGTCCAACTCTTTGCAACCCCATG
Source organism: Redunca redunca (assembly GCA_006410935.1). Taxonomy (NCBI): domain Eukaryota; kingdom Metazoa; phylum Chordata; class Mammalia; order Artiodactyla; family Bovidae; genus Redunca; species Redunca redunca. The sequence continues at coordinate 65,622 of SJYQ01000731.1, forward strand.
AATCGCAGCACGCCAGGCCTCCCTGTCCATCACCAACACCTGGAGTTCACTCAGACTCACGTCCATCGAGTCAGTGATGCCATCCAGCCATCTTATCCTCTGTCATCCCCTTCTCCTCCTGCCCCCAATCCCTCCCAGCATCACAGTCTTCTCCAATGAGTCAACTCTTCGCATGAGGTGGCCAAAGGACTGGAGTTTCAGCTTTAGCATCATTCCTACCAAAGAAATCCCAGGGCTGATCTCCTTCAGAATGGACTGGTTGGATCTCCTTGCAGTCCAAGGGACTCTCAAGAGTCTTCTCCAACACCACAGTTCAAAAGCATCAATTCTTCGGCCCTCAACCTTCTTCACAGTCCAACTCTCACATCCATACATGACTACTGGAAAAACCCTAGCCTTGACTAGACAGAACTTGGTTGGCAAAGTAATGTCTCTTCTTTTCAATATGCTATCTAGGTTGGTCATAACTTTTCTTCCAAGGAGAAAATGTCTTTTAATTTCATGGCTGCAGTCACCATCTGCAGTGATTTTGGAGCCCAAAAAGATAAAGTCTGACACTGTTTCCACTGTTTCCTCATCTATTTCCCATGAAGTGATGGGACTAGATGCCATGATCATTGTTTTCTGAATGTTGAGCTTTAAGCCAACTTTTTCACTCTCCACTTTCACTTTCATCAAGAGGCTTTTTAGTTCCTTTTCACTTTCTGCCATAAGGGTGGTGTCAATTGCATATCTGAGGGGATTACTAGACTTCTAATCATATTATAGCTAAAAACGAGAAAAAATACTACCCATGTCTTCCAAGCAGAACATCTGTTTCCATTAAACTTTATCCTATCTTTAAGAATTCCCTTATTGAGGTGTCTTAGGTTACTCCCCTTATTCCTGACTGTTTCTCATAAACAAGCAGAAAATGGTCAGCCTGCCATAAAAAGGGGGGCGGTGTAGGTTTCAGAGTTCAGATTCACCTGCTTTTCCCAAAAGCTAGTCAGTTACGAGAATTTTTGCACTGGGACCCCTTAACAACCTAAAGATGGAAGAAAAGCAGAGTTCCCTAAGTGCATCTGAATCCTACTCTAGGTTGAACCATGACTCTACTGTTTCCAAACTGTGTGACCTTGAGTCCTTTACTTCTTCTCTCACCTCCTCAGTTTTCTCATCTGCAAAATGAGTATATAAGGTTGTCAGGACTACATGAGATCCTACTCATAAAACAGCACTGTTAGGTGCATGGAAAATAGTAATTACTTATTGGAACATCTGATGGCTCAATAATTAATTCTAAAATATGATGTAGATCTCTACCAAAATAACTTCAGAAACTTAGCTTTTTTTATCCAGTACAAAACTCATCCTGTCATCATCAGCTTTCTCCCATTTCTGAGAGAAATAAATATACTTAAGGACTATTTCAGACAATTTTTCTGCCTTGATTTTATTCTATCAAAACTCTACCTACTCAATTTCACAATTTTAAAATCTTTTAATGCTCAAGTGGGCTTCCTTGGTAGCTCAGATGGTAAAGAATCCACCTGCAATGTGGGAGACCTGACTTTGATCCCTGGGTTGGAAAGATCCCCTGGAGAAGGGAACGGCTACCCACTCCAGTATTCTGGCCTAGAGAATTCCATGGACTGTATAGTAATGCTCAAATGAGCAAATCCTATTTCTTAGTAAAAAGGTTATGATTTCTCAGGACTAGAATCAATATCTAAACAATCTAACTATATGAACAATTTTTTTGAGCTGGAAGGAAATTTAGAAGTAGCAATATCTTAGGACTTCTCTGGTGGTCCAGTAGTTAAAACTCCACACTTCCACTGCAAGCGGTGGGGGTTTGATCCCTGGTCTGGGAACTAAGATCCCAGAGGTCGCCTGGCTCTGCCATTGTTAGTATCAACTTATGTGTACATATTCAAATATTCATATATTCATATTCAGTAGTTTTTAAGCTCCTAACACTGAAACAAACAGAAACTCTGCAAATGCTAGATGCAAAAAAGATGGTACAAAGTCAGTACATTTGCTTAGTCTTTCTTAATTATCAAACTATTTTGGTAGCAACTCAGAAGGAATATCTACCATAAAATGAGAGCAGAGGGATGTTGAAAGAACCATTCACGCTACCTTTAATGTTCTGATGATTGATATTAATTTGTTGTACTTGCAGAGTACATGCATGCTAAGTCGCTTCAGTTATATCTGACTCTTTGCAACCCTATGGACTGTAGCCCACCAGGCTCTTCTGTCCATGGGATTTTCCAGACAAGAATACTTGAGTGGGTTTTCATGCCTTCCTTCAGGGGAATCCTTCCACCCAGGGATTGAACCCAGATCTCTTACATCTCCTGCACTGGCAAGGAGGTTCTTACCACTCACGCCATCTAGGAAGCCTACTGTAGAGTAAATGATTCTAATGGTTAATCTTACTAGCAAGGTACTAGCTCTGCTAATGAACAGGGAAAGTACTTAGCCCATCTTTAAATGTTGTTTATAACAATACCTACTTCATAGAGACATTGTGATGATTATATGAGAAAAATGTATAAATCTTTTAGCAGAATCTGAATATAAGTGTTTATTCAGTTCAGTTCAGTTCAGTTCAGTCACTCAGTTGTGTCCAACTCTTTGCGACCCCATGAATTGCAGCACGCCAGGCCTCCCTGTCCATCACCAACTCCTAGAGTTCACTCAGACTCACGTCCATTGAGTCAGTGATGCCATCCAGCCATCTCATCCTCTGTCATCCCCTTCTCCTCCTGCCCCCAATCCCTCCCAGCATCACAGTCTTCTCCAATGAGTCAACTCTTCACATGAGGTGGACAAAGTACTAGAGTTTCGGCTTCAGCATCATTCCCTCCAAAGAAATCCCAGGGCTGATCTCCTTCAGAATGGACCGGTTGGATCTCCTTGCAGTCCAAGGGACTCTCAAGAGTCTTCTCTACCAGCACAGTTCAAAAGCATCAATTCTTAGGTGCTCAGCTTTCTTCACAGTCCAATCTCGCATCCATACATGACCACTGGAAAAACCACAGCCTTGACTAGACGGAGCAGCCATGAAGAGACACCCTACGCCCAAGGTAAGAGAAACCCAAGTAAGATGGTAGGTGTTGCAAGAGGGCATCAGAGGGCAGACACACTGAAACCATACTCACAGAAAACTAGTCAATCTAATCACACTAGGAACATGGCCTTGTCTAACTCAATGAAACTAAGCCATGCCCGTGGGGCAACCCAAGATGGGCGGGTCATGGTGGAGAGGTCTGACAGAATGTGGTCCACTGGAGAAGGGAATGCAAACTACTTCAGTATTCTTGCTTTGAGAACCCCATGAACAGTATGAAAAGGCAAAATGATAGGATACTGAATGAGGAACTCCCAAGGTCCGTAGGTACCCAATATGCTACTGGAGATCAGTGGAGAAATAACTCCAGAAAGAATGAAGGGATGGAGCCAAAGCAAAAACAATACCCAGCTGTGGATGTGACTGGTGATACAAGCAAGGTCCGATGCTGTAAAGAGCAATATTGCATAGGAACCTGGAATGTCAGGTCGATGAATCAAGGCAAATTGGAAGTGGTCAAATAAGAGATGGCAAGAGTGAACGTCGACATTCTAGGAATCAGCGAACTAAAATGAACTGGAATGGGTGAATTTAACTCAGATGACCATTATATCTACTACTGCGGGCAGGAATCCCTCAGAAGAATTGGAGTAGCCATCATGGTCAGCAAAAGAGTCTGAAATGCAGTACTTGGAGGCAATCTCAAAACTGACAGAATGATCTCTGTTCATTTGCAAGGCAAACCATTCAATATCAAGGTAATCCAAGTCTATGAGCGACCAGTAATGCTGAAGAAGCTGAAGTTGAACAGTTCTATGAAGACCTACAAGACTTTTTAGAACTAACACCCCAAAAAGATGTCCTTTTCATTATAGGGGACTGGAATGCAAAAGTAGGAAGTCAAGAAACACCTGGAGCAACGGGCAAATTTGGCCTTGGAATGTGGAATGAAGCAGGGCAAAGACTAATAGAGTTTTGCCAAGAAAATGCACTGGTCATAGCAAACACCCTCTTCCAACAACACCAGATAGTCAACACCGAAATCAGATTGATTATATTCTTTGCAGCCAAAGATGGAGAAGCTCTATACAGTCAACAAAAACAAGACCAGGAGCTGACTATGGCTCAGATCATGAACTCCTTATTACCAAATTCAGACTTAAATTGAAGAAGGTAGGGAAAACCGCTAGACCATTCAGGTATGACCTAAATCAAATCCCTTATGATTATACAATGGAAGTGAGAAATAGATTTAAGGGCCTAGATCTGATAGATAGAGTGCCTGATGAACTACGGAATGAGGTTCGTGACATTGTACAGGAGACAGGGATCAAGACTATCCCCATGGAAAAGAAATGCAGAAAAGCAAAATGGCTGTCTGGGGAGGCCTTACAAATAGCTTTGAGAAGAAGAGAAGCAAAAAGCAATGAAGAAAAGGAAAGATATAAGCATCTGAATGCAGAGTTCCAAAGAATAGCAAGAAGAGATAAGAAAGCCTTCTTCAGCGATCAATACAAAGAAATAGAGGAAAACAACAGAATGGGAAAGACTAGAGATCTCTGCAAGAAAACTAGAGATACGAAGGGAACACTTCATGCAAAGATGGGCTCGATAAAGAACAGAAATGGTATGGACCTAACAGAAGCAGAAGATATTAAGAAGAGGTGGCAAGAATACACAGAAGAACTGTACAAAAAGATATTCATGACCCGGATAATATCAATGGTGTGATCACTCATCTAGAGCCAAACATCCTGGAATGTGAAGTCAAGTGGGCCTTAGAAAGCATCACTATGAACAAAGCTAGTGGAGGTGATGGAATTCCAGTGGAGCTATTTCAGATCCTGAAAGATGATGCTGTGAGGGTGCTGCACTCAATATGCCAGCAACTTTGGAAAACTCAGCAGTGGTCACAGGACTGGGAAAGGTCAGTTTTCATTCCAATCCCAAAGAAAGACAATGCCAAAGAATGCTCAAACTACTGCACGATTGCACTCATCTCACATGCTAGTAAAGTACTGCTCAAAATTCTCCAAGCCAGGCTTCAGCAATACATGAACCGTGAACTTCCTGATGTTCAAGCTGGTTTTAGACAAGGCAGAGGAACCAGAGATCAAATTGCCAACATCCTCTGGATCATCGAGAAAGCAAGAGAGTTCCAGAAAGACATCTGTTTCTGCTTTATTGACTATGCCAAAGCCTTTGACTGGGTGGATCACAATAAACTGTGGAAAATTCTGAGAGAGATGGGAATACCAGACCACGTGACCTGCCTCTTGAGAAATCTGTATGCAGGTCAGGAAGCAAGAGTTAGAACTGGACATGGAACAACAGACTGGTTCCAAATGGGAAAAGGAGTGCGCCAAGGCTATATATTGTCACCCTGCTTATTTAACTTCTATGCAGAGTACATCATGAGAAACGCTGGGCTGCAAGCAACACAAGCTGGAATCAAGATTGCCAGGAGAAATATCTATAACCTCAGATATGCAGATGACATCACCCTTATGGCAGAAAGTGAAGAGCAACTAAAAAGCCTGTTGATGAGAGTGAGAGAGTAGAGTGAAAACGTTGACTTAAAGCTCAACATTCAGAAAACAAAGATCATGGCATCCGGTCCCATCACTTCATGGGAAATAGATGGGGAAACAGTGGAAACAGTGTCAGATTTTATTTGGGGGGGCTCCAAAATCACTGCAGATGGTGACTGCAGCCATGAAATTAAAAGACACTCACTCCTTGGAAGAAAAGTTATGACCCACCTAGATAGCATATTCAAAAGCAGAGATATTACTTTGCCGACTAAGGTCCATCTAGTCTAGGCTATGGTTTTTCCAGTAGTCATGTATGGATGTGAGAGCTGGACTGTGAAGAAGGCTGAGGGCTGAAGAATTGATGCATTTGAACTGTGGTGTTGGAGAAGACTCTTGAGAGTCCCTTGGACTGCAAGGAGATCCAACCAGTCCATTCTGAAGGAGATCAGCCCTGGGATTTCTTTGGAAGGAATGATGCTAAAGCTGAAATTCCAGTACTTTGGCCACTTCATGCGAAGAGTGGACTCATTGGAAAAGACTCTGATGATGGGAAAGATTGGGGGCAGGAGGAGAAGGGGACGACAGAGGATGAGATGGCTGGATGGCATCACGGACTCGATGGACGTGAGTCTGAGTGAACTCCAGGAGTTGGTGATGGACAGGGAGGCCTGGCATGCTGCGATTCATGGGGTCACAAAGAGTTGGACATGACTGAGCATCTGAACTGAACTGAACAGAACTGACTAGACGGACCTTTGTTCGCAAAGTAATGTCTCTGCTTTCAATATGCTATCTAGGTTGGTCATAACTTTTCTTCTGAGGAGTAAGCGTCTTTTAATTTCATGGCTGCAGTCATCATCTCCAGTGATTTTGGAGCCCAAAATAATAAAGTCTGACACTGTTTCCACTGTTTCCCCATCTATTTCCCATGAAGTGATGGGACCAGATGCCATGATCTTCATTTTCTGGATGTTGAGATTTAAGCCAACTTTTTCACTCTCCACTTTCACTTTCATCATAAGGCTTTTGAGTTCCTCTTCACTTTCTGCGACAAGGGTGGTGTCATCTGCATATCTGAAGTTATAGATATTTCTCCAGGCAATCTTGATTCCAGCTTGTGTTGCTTGCACCCCAGCGTTTCTCATGATGTACTCTGCATAGAAGTTATATAAGCAGGGTGACAATATACAGCCTTGACAGACTCCTTTTCCTATTTGGAACCAATCTGTTGTTCCATGTCCAGTTCTAACTGTTGCTTTCTGACCTGCATATAGGTTTCTCAAGAGGCAGGTCAGTTGGTCTGGTAGTCCCATCTCTTTCAGAATTTTCCACAGTTTATTATGATCCACACAGTCAAAGGCTTTGGCATAGTAAATAAAGCAGAAATAGATGTTTTTCTGGAACTCTCTTGCTTTTTCGATGATCCAGGGGATGTTGGCAATTTGATCTCTGGGTCCTCTGCCGTTTCTAAAACCAGTTTGAACATATTATCATTATTTTTATTATTGAGAAAATACAAGCATTGGAAAAGTTAACGTCTCAAAGTTTCTTTAAAGAATACTTCAGAGAAGATTAAGTTCCCATGAGACAAGCAATTTATCCTAGCCTATTTTCAAAGTTCTTTCCTTGACAAATTGATTCCTCTTGCTATTCCCTTGGGCCAGTTTTGGAGAAAAACTTCAATTCCCTGCTTTGTTGGTTTGACCCCATGAGAGTTACATTCACCTGGTTGAACTCACCTGAATTCACCTAATTAGCCTTTGCAATTGATGATCAGGATTTTTTCCCTTCAGTATAAAACCATTTAAACATGTAAGAGTACAAAAGGCAATGTGAGGTGTAAATGTGACAGTGCTAAAATACCAAGATTAAACAGATGCTAATATTTCGCTCTCTTTACTTCAACTCTCTCACTTTGTTTACTAAGGAATGAAGTGTTACACCTTCATCTCTATCCTCAAGCTGCCATCTTCACACCCAGAAGTAACCACTATCCTAACGATGGGGTGTATTATATTTATGATGTTTTTCTACTTTATTACATATGCAGCATCCATAAATAGTACTATTTTTAAAAGTCTACATAAATGAATTATACTTAATTATAATTTGCAACTTACTGCTTTTTACTCAGCACTGCATTTTTGACGTTAACCATACTTCCTCTTGTAGATCTGGAAAATTTATTTTAAATGTTGCTTAGTAATTGTTTGGCTAAACAATGGCTTATACATTTATTCTTTGTTAAGTGGATTATCTCCCTTGTTACAAACCTGCTCAAAGACTCTCCCAGTACACAAATGCCTGGGGTTTTTTAGGGTAAAAATGTATAATGGTAGGATGGAGAGGCAGGTGCAAACTCATCTCTACAAGGTATTCACAAATTGCTCTTCAAAGTCATCAAACAACTTACACTCCAACCAACATTCAGTATAGTTTCATCTTCCCCTACATTCTTATGAGTGCTTGGTATTGTTATATATATATACGTTGAATTTTTCTGATTTCTCATTGATACTTTTTCACATGTACCTGAATTGTTTGCCAATCCAATCATACGCCAGGAATCTCGTAATGTCATTTTCTAGAAAAAGTCTTTGTAAAATCAGGAGACGGACCAAATAGATGCATGAGGCTAAAATCCAATCATTCATAAAGGGTATTTTCTTAAAGAAAGAGAGTATTTCAAAGAAAGGAATGAGTCAACATATGAAAATATAAATATGAACCCAAAATCATATTCTTATGAGGCAGCTGGAGGTAAGCCAACAAAAGAAATCCCAAAGTTCAACTCCTGCTCTGAAGTTTAGGGTAAACTGGATTGTATTCATTCCTTAACTAACTACAAAAACTGCAATTTCCTTTTTGTATCTTTCAGAAGCAGGGTAGAAATATATGAAGTCCTCATCAAAATTAATAAACATTTCCTGTTGAGATCTCATATGCCACTCAGCTGGCAAATTAAGATTGGTTCAAAAATTTATACATCAATTGAGGATAAATTAATGAGCTCCGTGTACAAAGTTGTGTTTATTTAAATGCACTGAATCCAACTCTTCCATGTTACAAATGTGCTTGCTACTTGGTCTTCATAAAAATAAAAACCACTGTGGTCCTATGAAAACAAATGATAATACTGTTTTATACAAAAGAGTATTAAACACAATAATAAACTACTACACATTACTACCTACCAATATTATATTTATTGCCAGATAAAATTACGAAGAATAATTATTGGCTTCATAAATGTAATTTTTAAGGTTTAAAAAATGTTTTTAGTTGTTGCCTCTGTCATTTTTGTTTGCTTTTGTTATTCTATTCTGCTTTATATTTCCCACCATTGAAAAATGATAATACTCAGCTATATAAACTGTCTTTATTATGGTTTCATCACTGGGACGTATTCTAGTAATCTTACTACAAAAAAATATCCAAACATCTGGAAATAATATCTACACAGATACACAGGAAAATAAAGCTGATGCTTGGTACTGGCCCATTACACCCTAAGGTAGCCATTAAGGTGCTCTGACCTGGATCTCATAAGATGCTCTGTAAAATATTAAAAATAATTTTCTAGAGATTTGTTCATTTCATATTTGATAAAAATATATTGCATGTCCTTTAATTTTTATAACTTGTTTCTAAGAGAGAGTAGGAAAAAGACTGCTTTTATTTAAGAGTCTTTTGAAATTGACAATGCTTGATCACTGGGTGTTCAGTAGAGCCAATGATTCACCTAAATTTATATTTCTAAGTGTGATCATTTACTAAGAAATGATTTTTAACAAGCCAAATATACATATTATTAATAAAGCAATGCAGTGTTTTTAGATATTCATTTTTAAAACAATTTTATAGCTCTAGTCCTCTTAAAAATGTTATAGTCTTATAAATGCTATTTATGAAAATATACAAAATTGTTATAAATTTGCCTTAAAGGAAAATGTGTAACTAGTAGAAGATAATGAAATCAACAGTATAAATTATATTCTTGGCTGTATGCAGCTCACATAATAACTAAACAGCATAGTGTACTTCATGGAGCTATGGAGCATACTCTGTGTTTAAAGAACAAAAATAAGTAAATAAAAAATTTTTCCACAGTTTTATATTTCCTTCTTTGCTCAAGTATTTTCAAAAAAGAAAACCATTCAATGGATTTCTAGATTTCTTATTGTATCCCTGGTACAAAATCCACTTGGTCATGGAATGTCACTTTTAATACATATTTAAGAATTCTATTAATATTTTGTTGAGGATTTCTGCATCTGTACTCATAGGAAACATTGTCTATGGTTTCTTATTTTTTTTGAACTGNCTTTGGTTTTGGTATCAGAGTAATAGGAGCTTCATAAAATAAATAAATCACCTCTTTCTTCTAGAAGAGATAGTGTAGAATTGGTATTAATTCTTCTTCAAGTGATTTATAGGGTTCTCTAGTGAAACAATCTGGACTCGGAGATTTCTTTTGAGGGTTTTTATTACAAATTCAATTTATTTAATATGCATAGGACAGTTCAAATTAATTATTTCATATTAGGTGAGATGCAGTAGTTTGTGTTTTTTGAGCAATTGGTTCATTTCATTTAAGCTGTCAAATTTCTGTGTGTCAGGACTTCCCTGGTGATCCAGGAGCTAAGAGTCTATGCATCCAAGGCAGGGGCCCCAGGTTCTATCCCTGGTCAGGGAACTAGATCCCACACGCCACAGCTAAGAGTTCACACGCCACAGCTAAGAGTCCACACGCCACAGCTAAGAGTCCACACGCCACAGCTGAAGATCTTGCATGCCTCAACTAAGACCTGGCACGGCCAAATAAATAAATAAAAATATTAAAATGAAAAATTTCTGCTTGTAGAACTGTTTGCAGTATTCCCTCACCATCATTTTGACATCTGCATTGGTTTTAGTGATAATCCCCTTTTCTTCTTGATATTGGTGATCTATGCCCTTTCTTCTTTTGCCTCAGTCTTTCTACAAGACAGCGGGTTTTATGGACCCTTTCAAAGATCCAGCCCTTTGTTTCACTGATTTTCTTATTTTCAATTTCATTGACTTCTGCTTTTATCTTTATTATTTTCTTCCTTCTGTTAGTTAAGTTAGTGAAGTCACTCAGTCGTGTCCGACTCTTTATGACCCAATGGACTGTAGCTCCTCAGGCCCCTCCATCCTTGAGATTCTCCAGGCAAGAATACTGGAGTGGGTTGCCATTTCCTTCTCCAGGGGATCTTCCCGACCCTGGGATCGAACCCAGGTCTCCCGCATTGCAGGCAGATGCTTTAACCTCTGAGCCACCAGAGGTGAGGGTTTCAGGCTATTGATCTGAGGCTTTTCCTCTTTTCCAGTGCATTGAGTGCTGTAAGCTTCCCTCTACATGCTTTAGTAATGTCCCACAAATATTAATATGGTACATTTTCATTTTCATTCACTTCAATGCATTTTTTCATTTCCTTTTGGAGGAATGCAATTTTTCATTTCCATTTTTTTCATTTCATTTTGAGACTTCCTCTATGAATATTTAGAATATGGGTTTATTTATAGTGTGCTGTTTAGTTTACAAGTGTTTTGAAATTTTCTTTTGCAAATTTCTCTCTTCTTTTAAGGAATTTAGTGCCTACTCTAAGGTAGTATAATCTTGTTTTAATTTAATTACATCTGTGAAGACATTATTTCCAAATAAAGTTATACTCCTGTGAGTAGTATACTCCCAAGGAGTAGGACCTGGATATCTTTAGGGGCCATTATTCAACCTACTACACAGACATTGTTTTAACTCTGAAACAAACTTTTAAACAAAGAATCGTACTGTTTTTTTTTTTTTAATGAATCAAAAACTATGAAAGATATAATGACTTTTATTCACAATAGTATACAGGATTCTGATGCATGGAACTAGAGATGATAGGCAATAAACTGATAAATGACAAAGAATTGATTTTAACTATAAAGTGTTTCTTCAGTAAATTTGATGATGAATTCCAGATAACACACAATTGTCATAGTTTCTTTCATAACAAGATCAAATTTTATAATGACATATTCCTCTGGGTAATTATTATTTTAAACATGTCTTTCTCACTACAGATTAACCTTGAGGGCAGGGTCTTGTCCTGCACTGTTGAATCCTCAACATTTAATTTCATGTCTAATACAGAAAAGATTTTCAACAAATATGTGTTCAAGAGACTGAATACATGAAAGCATACAAGATGATGATAGGATTTGCATGAATTCCTCTTATAACATCAAAGATGAAATTCTTAGCTAGGAATGACTATATTAATGCTTTTATCTTGGCCCTAGTTCACCACTCTGCTCTTATTATCTAACTCTCTACTTTTATGGCAGACATTTCAAATCCATGATAGTCTAGCTTTTTCTGGTATAAATGTTGATATGCTATGTGCAGAGTACCCCACATCTTTCTGTGTTAAAGTCTCCAAATATTCAGTCCAAAAAACAGGAAAATTTTCTTCATCAATTATAAGATGTCATTTTCTGTATTTCTTAACACTTTTCTATTTGATAAATTTTGAAAACACAAAAATATAATTACTGAGATAGCAAACATCCCTATTCTTGCTATTCGTAACTGATTCCAGTCTTATAAATAGAAATCAATCTAGAGATAACTGAAGTCTATGCTAACTCTCTACCCCCACTCTCTCTCCATAATCATGGCTTTCAGCTGGATACTTTCAGTTCTTTCTAAATATATGTTTACATTTAGATCTTCCATTCATCTTTATTCTTTCTTACACAATTTGAGTAGGGAAAAAGTTTAATTTTTTAAATGTAGACAGTCAATGGTCCCTATAGTGTTTATTCTTCATTCTTTAATTTGTAATGTTATTTTCTTTTTTAATGAAAATTTCCATTTGTTATTTAGTGCCTCTTGAATTCTCTATTCTGTTCTAGCTTTTTAGTTTACTCTAGTAAGGTAAATTTTAGTTTATTTCTAGTTAACTTCTAGCACATTATTTTAATTACTGCAGCTTTTTATAATAAGACTAGATACCCAATGAGGCAATTTCCCAATCTTTTTCTTTGTNTTTTTTAAGTGTTTTCTAAATAAATATTGGAATAATATTAACTAATGTTATTGCATGCTTATTAGACCAGACACTGTTCTGAATGACTTTATCTGTGTTAGCTAATTCAGTCCTCATAACAACTCTAAGATATATACACATATATATGTGTGGGTGTGTATATATATTTAATATTATTAGCTCCCATTTTTGGAGAAGGCAATGGCATCCCACTCCAGTACTCTTGCCTGGAAAATCCCATGGATGGAGGAGCCTGGTAGGCTGCAGTCCATGGGGTCGCCAAGAGTCAGACACGACTGAGCGACTTCACTTTCACTTTTCACTTTCATGCACTGGAGAAGGAAATGACAACCCACTCCAGTGTTCTTGCCTGGAGAATCCCAGGGATGGCGGAGCCTGGTGGGCTGCCATCTATGGGGTCGCACAGAGTCGGACACGACTGAAGCGACTTAGCAGCAGCAGCAGCTCCCATTTTATAAGTGAGGAAACTGACACATAGAGAGACTAAGTATCTTGCCCCACGTTACAAATTTAGTCATCTAGTAGTGGCAGACCTGGAATTTGAGCCCAAGATTCATATACTGATTATAGTTTAATATTGGAAGAAAATTATGGTGCCCTAGCATTAGGTTGCCGGGAAGTACAACACCTGGTAGAAGGTCTCAAGGAGAACTAAATATTTAGAGTAACTGGGGCTATAACAGGGGCCACTAACAAATACATTTCTTGTCCACATACTCTGACAAAATCAAATTTTATCTGCTTTTTCAGTGTTATTGGTTAGACTTCAAGCTCATATTAAATGTTTTATAAATAAAATTATAAAATGTGAAGAAATAAACAGATAAATGCTTTAAGAGCTGTGTTGGTCTAGACTATAAAAATCATTTTGTAGCTATTTGGCCAAACAATAAATACTGAAGAATAAGAAAATGATTTTTGAAAAGGAGAACCCATTCCTAATGTTCCATAGCTATGTACAAATGGGACAGGGCACATTTTATACTAAACATGCCAATGCAGATCGTTAAGAACATTATACAGGCTGTTACCAAGAACCACAAAGAAGGAGGAAGATAATCTTTTAATGAGGCAAAAATTAATTATTGTTAATTCTGCCTTGAGCAATAGCTGGACCCAATATGCCCATCTTTTTGAGTGGATATCTCCAAAAACACACATATAGTTTATTACCATCTGTTTTGTAATTTTGCTTAGATTGACCTACATATTCATTATATATTTACCTATTTCTATTCACTTGTAATTTTTTAAACTTATTTTTAATTGGAGGATAACTGCTTTACAGTATTGTTGGTTTCTGCCATAACAATATGAATCAGCCATAAGTATATATATGTCCCACCCATTTCCCACCCAACCTCAACCCTCTAGGTTGTCACAGAGTACCGGGTTGAGCTCCCTGTATTATATAGCAACTTCTCATTAGCTATCTAACTTGTGAATTTTTTCTTTTTAATTATCTTCTAATAAGAAAACCTCAGGGTCCTTCTCTGTGTTCTTCTGAACCAAGTCCTCATTGTTCTTAGGTTGCCAGACTCTTCAGTCATCCTTACAAAACCACTAAAGCTCATGAGCCCCTGCTGGGAACAAATCTCAGGTGCTGAGATCAAATTTCTCAGCAAGGTTCTGCAAAACTTAATTAAGAATCAATTCAAGCCTTCACCTCAGAAATAAACCATGGCTAGGAAGTCACATCATCATACTTGCTTCTCGTTCCTTGCAGCCTCTCATTTTTCAGATATTTGTATTAATGTACCTGCCTTAGAATGGAATTACTCTCCAAGAAGCTGAAGCCATTCAAAAAACAAAGTGAAAGTAAGTCTGCCCTATGGACTATTTTGTAGCATGTCTTTAATGAATACTTTTTATACAAAATACCTCCTCTAAGTGTAACTCTCTCTGTTAGATAGGAGTTCATCACCTTGCACTATTCTATAAGATCATATGATAACATCCATTTTCTAACTAAATTAACTTGTCCAGATAAAAACTAGTCTTCGTTCCCTTATGTCAGGTTACCAGAATATTCTATATCTTTCTAAGGATCACCCCTCAGTGGTAGTGGCCTACAAACAGATCAGTTGTATTTCTGTGACAGTCAGTTGCAACCCCAGCACCTGTACTTCTTCCTAACCGAACTTTGCTTTTATTCATTGTCTTCCATGTGGCCACTCCTTTTAAGGGAAGACAAAATCCATCTCCCTCCCCAGCATGGTTGTCTCATCCCTTTACAAAGCTTTGGTTTGCTTGTACATGTGACCCAATTCTGTCCAATGAGACATGAGAAGTCTGCTGAGACTTTGGAGGGATAGTTTCCGTCTCTTAAAAAGAGATCCAAGATAAAGATTTCCTTTTCCCCTTCCTCTTGACATATCAGCGTTTGCAATGTCTGGCACTGCTGCAGTCATCAAGCAACAATGAGGAATCTGCATAGCACAGGAAACATTAAAGTAGAAAGATGGCAAGCATCACGGTTTCTAATGATTTTGTTGAGCCACTGCATTAGCTAACCCTGCAGAGAGGAGCCTGGCAGTCTACGGTCCATCAGGGCATAAAGAGTTGGACACGACTGAAGCAACTTAGCACGTCAAACAGTCCTACCTGACAGAATTCTGCTAAGAGAATCAGCTAAGGGATGTATTCAGTTAAAAGTAAAAGAAACCTCAATACAGGGGTTCAAACTAATACATTTTTATTTTTCTCTTTCAACATGAAGTCCAGAGGTAGGTACATAGTGAGGTTGGAAGATGACCAACACATGGTAATACAGAAAAGCCTATGTTTAAAGTAGAGAGCAATACAGAAATAAAAAGATGTTTATAATAGGAAACTGGGAGAGCATATGAATTAGCCAGGCCACAAAGTTTGATCTAGAATGATGACATGAGCTATGTTTAAGATTGTTCACTTCAATTTACCATTGAACAGCCAAAAAAGCAATGCAAAAGATAAATATGAGATCAAGGGAACAAGTGAGTCACTATAGCTCCCTCCTGTGATGCAGTTTGTCATAGATGTACACTCAAAGTTACGTATGCTTTAATAAAGTGAGGAATCCCATCGGAGGAAACTAGAATTGTAAGCTTTCTGTCTCTTACATTGTTAAGTTACAGAGGGACAGCTCAGGAATCAAGGATGTACGTATTCTTTTATCATAAGAGGAAAAACAATTCATCAAAGGGAAAAGAAAAAAAACCTTGCTAGACCAAATTCTGTGATGATTCCATGGCTTACACGAGACTTTAGAACTGTATTGATAAAAGACAGGACTAGATATGGAGAAATAAATACAAAGCACTTTGTCCTTGGGATTCCTGTTAAGTAGGCTAAAAAACCCAAGTCAGGTATGTTAGATTTTACTAAGCTGTATTATAGAATAATCTCCAATGGTGTAGAGCCCTCAGCACCGAAAAGGAGAGAAAGTGACATGTGATGGGAATATCCATTAAACATTCAACATTTTTCCTACATTAAAATATAAAGAAGTAACACGCAAGGAAATAAACCAAGCTCCTAGCAAAGCTGAAGAACCAAATGCCGCAGGGAACTGAGCAGCAAGTGAAAGAAACTTTAAAAGGGCAGCTGCTGCGTAAAATTTACAAATTCAATACCACAGACAATGGGTCACAGAGGGTTTTAAAACAGCTGAGTGTGTGTTATAGTATTTGAAAGCAAAAGAACACATTACTAGCCTCAAGGGGCAACTGATGGTAAAAAGACAATTTTTAAAAATGGCGTTAAAAATAGTCTAGAGTTAGGGTAGGACAGCAGTTCTGAGTATGACTGACTGATCTCTGACCAGCAGCATCAACATCACGTAGCAACTTAATAATGCCAATTCTCAGCCTCTTGAGGTGGAAACCAGCCCTCTAGCGAGTGTTCTAACAAGGTCTCCACGTGATTCTAATTGCACATTCAAGTTTAAGAAACACCAGTATAGGAGCAAGGAGTCCTAGCCACCAGATAGTGTGGCTAGGTGACTAAAAGCATCAGGTCTGAGTTTGTATCTCAAATTGTCTGCTTCTAGATGCATGAAATTCAGCAAGTACTTAAACCCTCCAAACCTATTTATAAATATACCTGTCTTAGAGGTTCACTGTAAGGATTGCCAATAACATTCATGAAACCTCCTCAATAAACAATATTAACTATTATTTCATCATCATTTTCACAAGACTGTCTGAAGGCATGACTATACTATTTCTCTGTGTGCAAAGGTACTGAGTACTCAATGTTCAATATAGTCTGTAAAATAAAACAAGGTGACTACCATTTTGTGGCAATAGTTGTATATGAATGGTTGAATTAATAGTAACAACTCTTCTATGACAACATATTTGGCATTGTTTTAAGTGCTTCACATACAACAGTTCAGTTCACTTCAGTTCAGTCGCTCAGTCATGTCCAACTCTTTGCGACACCATGAATTGCAGCACGCCAGGCCTCCCTGTCCATCACCAACTCCCGGAGTTCACTCAGACTCATGTCCATTAAGTCAGTGATGCCATCCAGCCATCTCATCCTCTGTCGTCCCCTTCTCCTCCTGCCCCCAACCCCTCCCAGCATCAGAGTATTTTCCAATGAGTTAACTCTTCGCATGAGGTGGCCAAAGTACTGGAGTTTCAGCTTTAGCATCATTCCTTCCAAAGAAATCCCAGGGCTGATCTCCTTCAGAATGGACTGGTTGGATCTCCTTGCAGTCCAAGGGACTCTCAAGAGTCTTCTCCAACACCACAGTTCAAACGCATCAATTCTTCAGCGCTCAGCTTTCTTCACAGTCCAACAACTCTCACATCCACACATGACTACTGGAAAAACCCTAGCCTTGACTAGACGGACCTTTGTTGGCAAAGTAATGTCTCTGCTCTTCAATATGCTATCTAGGTTGGTCATAACTTTTCTTCCAAGGAGTAAGCATCTTTTCATTTCATGGCTGCAGTCACCATCTGCAGTGATTTTGGAGCCCCCCAAAATAAAATCTGACACTGCTTCCACTGTTTCCCCATCTATTTCCCATGAAGTGATGGGACCAGATGCCATGATCTTCATTTTCTGAATGTTGAGCTTTAAGCCAACTTTTTCACTCTCCTCTTTCACTTTCAATTATTTAATCCTCACAAATCTAAGATAGAGCCTATTATTGCTCCCACTTTACAGATAAGGAAACTGAACCAGAGAGGCCAAGTACAATGTCCAAAGTTGCCAAATTAGAAAGGGGGAGAGTCAGCATTTAAATACAGACAATCTGTCTCAGAGTCTTAGAGTATGTACTTAACCCTACCCTATACCATTCCCCTAAGTTAAAAACAAACTTTGATGTTTAGGGCAGAAGTTTCAGCTGTCTAGGAAAATACACTTACATGAAATATCTCATTCTCCAAGGCACTGGAAAAATGAAACTCTCTATTCTCATTTCTGCTACCTGCTCTGTAATCGTCTCTTCCGTATTCATTAAATGCACCTGACTGATTCCATAGATAAGCAGGTGGCCTGAAAAATAGGATGGCTGTTTCCACTAAGATGGTAGGAAGAAATAAGAGGCAGGGAGAGCCAGTGAGAAATGCACATGGTGGGAAAATTCATCCAGTTCCCCAGCTTCTAATGTTCTCAGAGCAAGGGCATTTCAGGATAACAGAACAAACTATTACCCTCCAGCAGCAACAGTATCTCTGCTAGGTCTGAGTCAGATGCTCAGACGGCTGAATGTGCTAAGAGGAAACAAGAGAACAGAGCTCAAGGGAAACAGGCTGATTGCTCTAAGTTGCTCTCTGCATGCCTTAGCAAGCTGCCTGGATGCCTGCGTATGGAAGGGATAAAGCAGTTTCCTCAACCTGGCTTGACAGTTTTTGTCAGGGCTTTCAAATTTTCTTCGTGTTCTAAACAAGAAAATTCAGACTCCAAAGCTGCAACAAAAGGAAGTAGTTTTTTGGACAGAAAGCTGAAAAACAGATCAATTTTACCCTTAACTCCTTCAGAGTCTGGTTTTTGAATGCCTGCCAAATCCTGTAGGCTTCAAGATGACCAATCCAAAAAATTCACTCAGTTTCAACATTCTCATTTGCCCACTGTTCTAAGACATACTGTGCTATGATAAGGAAAAACAGAAACAAAAGCAAAACTCCCTATTTACTTCCCAATGCCAGAAAACAAGCTGCAATGAAATTGAGAGAATGTGAGATGAGCTTTTGCCCTATTTTTGAAGGTGAAACATGCATTGGGCCAGATTTTTGGCAGAACGGAAATTTCAGTAAGGGTGCTATACCTCCCGTTCCCTCTAGCTGAAAGTAGTAACTAATTACCAACACTCTCCCTGAATGTCTAATATGTTATGGAAACAGACATTGAAAAAGAAATACCTGTGGTTTACGCTATAAAATTTTCCACTATCTACAAAGAAATACTAGAAGAAACGAGATTTCTCATAGGATGAGTATAATGTGTCCTTTCACTGCCGGGGTGTGCAGTCACTCAGTCTGTTCTGATTCTTTGCAACCCCATGGACTATATATAGCTCAATAAGCTCCTCTGTCCATGGAATTGTCCAGGCAAGAATACTGGAGTGGGTTGCCATTGCCAACTCCAGGGGATTTTCCCAACCCAGGGATCAAACCCACATCTCCTGCACCTCCTGTATTGGCAGGTAGATTATTTACAACTGCACCACCTGAGAAGCCCGTTCACTATGACTGTTCATTTCTTCTAACACAGAGTTTTTCTTAATGAGACTATTTCCCCTAATTTTCTATTCAACTTATCTACAAAGAATTGCTAGAAGTTAAACAACTGAGTTTTGCTAGATGTGTAACAATATTAAGAAATTAATATTAGTTTTTAGATGTGATAATAGAATTTGTTAAGATTAGGAACTTTGACCTCCTGTAGGAACTAAGCTTCCCACATAACAGAAGGGAAAGAATCTGTAAGGTCTACGGAACAAACTGCCTCAATGTCTTTTTTAAGAAAGTCATTAGGCCAATCACTTAGCAGAAAAGGCTTTCTTAAATGACATAAACCTAAAAAGAAACATCCTATTTTTCATTTTATATAATCCCTTTCAGTAACCCCCAAAACTCTTAACAAAGAACCTCTCATGTAGTTTTGACAGCTGAGTCATGGGAATTGGAGGGATGAAGAAGTATCAGAATTGGGAGCTCCACATCATCTCTGGGGTCTTTATTCAGGGTTTCCTTTTCTAAGAATCCACCTTAACATCTACTCTCTTCAGGATAACTCTCCATTTCTCCATTTGTTTCTTTCCATTCCAATTCACCAACCTCATTTAGGGGAACTTGACTATAAGCTCAGACCTTAAAACTGAAAGGAACCAATCAGAAAATGCACTGGAAAATAAATGAAATCCATTCCAATCCCATTAAGTACACATTAATGCTAACAGGTAGGAAAAAGCATGAAAACAACGTAAAATAGAGTAACACTGCAATAGATCAGTTGAAACTAAAATGAAATGTGGACTCCTTTATATGAAAAGAAGTATTAGGTAATGGATGACTTGAATTTGGAGGAGGAGTCCCATTGATAGCGACAGATGTGAGAAAAATTTCAAGGGTATCTGCAGTTCTGCAGCTCGGATGTCCTAAATGACATCTCTAGTTAATATTCAACCTCAGCCAACTGAAAATGTAACCTCCATCGGTGCTTGTAATGCTAACCCTAAGATTGTTTGGATGACATAATTGTTTCTAAGAAAATTATTAGTTTTAAACCTGGGGAATTAAGTATATATATGATAAATAAAACAAATAAAATAAAAGTATACATATGGTAACTCAAACCTCTATAGTACTCATATTCTTTAGTAAAGTTTAGAAATGATTTATTTAAAATAAATTTGCCTATGATAAAAATATTTCAANGTTAGTCTTAAAATAACCATCAACCAGATGCCCACAGTAGCCGCTTAATGTAATCTGGACCTCTTCCCTCATAGCCTAGACACAGTCTGGACACAACTCAGAGACGGATGCTCCTAAAATCCTATTAAGTAACATTTCTCTTCAGAAACCTGTTCTCTGATTTTTCCCTTTCCTGATTTAAACAAGAAAAAATTGAAATAGTAAAAACAATTTTTTTAAATTAAATTTATTTAAGCAAACAAAAAAAAAATGTTCATCCATTTCTCCACCCCTACAACACCCCTTGTCTCTTGCAACCACCAGTCTGATCTCGGTATCTATGAGCTTCTTTTATTTTTTTTAACTTTTTATTTTATATGGGAATATAACCCATTATGGAGAAGGAAATGGCAACCCACTCCAGTACTCTTGCCTGGGGAATCCCATGGACAGAGGAGCCTGGTGGGCTACAGTCCATGGGGTCCCAAAGAGTCGGACATGACTGAACGACTTCACACACACACACATAACCCATTAACAATGTTGTGATAGTTTCAAAAGAAGATAGCACTAAGTCATGTCTGACTCTTTTGATCCCATGATAAAAAAAAAAAAACCTATTTAGATTCTCTGCCCACTTTTTAATTGGGCTGTTTGTTTTCTTGGTACTGAGTGTTTGTTTGTATTTTGGATATTTTGGATATCCTTATTGGATACATATTTGCAACTATTTTCTCCCATTTAATGGGTTGCCTTTTCATTTTGTTGGTGGTTTCCTTTGCTGTGCAGAAGCTTTTCAGTTTGATGTAGTCCCACTTTATTTTTGCTTTTGTTGCTTTTGCAGTCAGATTCAAAAATAAATTATTGCCAAGACCTGCATCAAGGAGCTTTAAGGCCTGTAATTTCTTCTGAGTTTTATCAGTCCAGGTCTTATGCTCAATTCATTTTGAGTTAAATTTTGTGTATGGTATAAGACATTGATCCAGTTTCACTCTTTTACAAGTGGCTGTCCAATTTTTAAACATTATTTATTAAAGAGATTGTTCTTTCCTTATGGTATATTCTTGGTTCCTTTGTCATAAATTGACCATATATGTGTGGGCTTATTTCTAGGTTCTCTATTTTGCTCTATTGACCTATCGGTCTGTTTTTATGCCGATACCATACTGTTTTAATTACTATAATTCAGTTTGAAGTCAATCCAGTTTTGTTCTTCCTTTTCAAGATTGTTTTGGCTATTCAGGGTCTTTTGAGGTTCCATACAAATGTTAGGATCATTTGTTCTATTTCTTTGAAATGTACAATTGGATTTTGATAGAGACTGTACTGAATCTGTATTTTGCTTTGAATATTACAGACAATTTAACAATATTAGTCCTTCCAATCCAAGAGCATGAAATGTTTTTCCATTTGCATAGGTCTTCTTCAATATCTTTCATTAATAACTTGTAGTTTTCAATACCCATTCCAGTACTCTTGCCTAGAGAATGCCATGGACAGAGAAGCCCGGCAGGCTGCAGTCCATGCAGTCACACAGAGTCTGACATGACTAGCGCGACTAAGCAGTGGGAGCAGTTTTTAATTCACAGGTATTTCATCTCCTTAATGAAATTTATTCCTAGGAATTTTATTCTCTTTGATGGCATTGTAATTGTTTTCTTAACTTCTCTTTCTGATAGATTATTATTAAGGTAAAGAAATGAAACAGTATTTGTGTGTGTTTATTTTGTATCCTGCAACTTTAGTGAATTCATTTACTAGATCTAACACTTTTTGATGGAGTCTTCAGGGGTTCCCATATATGATATCATGTTATCTGCAAATATTGACAGTTTTACTTCTTCCTTTCCTATTTGGATGCCTTTTAGTTCTTTTTCTTGCTTAACTGCTCTGGCTTCGAACACTATCTTGAATAAAAGTGTTAAGAGTGGACAGCGTTGTTTTGTTCCAGATCTTAGCTGGAAAACTCTCAGCTTTTCACTGTTGAGTATGTTGTCAGCTGTTGACTGTCATACATGGTCTTTATCATGTTGAGGTATGTTCTCTATACCCAGTTTGTTGAAAGTTTTTATCACAAATGGAGGTTAAATTTGTCAAATGCGTTTTGTGAATCTATAGAGATGATCATATGCTTTTTAGCCTTCATTTTGTTGATACGGTATACCACATTGATTGATTTTCAGTTGTTAAAGCATTTTACATCTGTGGAATAAATCCCATTTGATCATGATGTATTATCCTTGTAATGTATTACTGAATTGAGAATGCTAACATTTTTATGCTAATATTTTGCTGAGGATTTCTGCATATGTATTCAGCAAATATACTGACCTATGATTTTCTTTTCTGTGGCATCCTTCTTCAGATTTGGTATAAGGGTAACTTTGGCTACGCCGTGCTGTAGCAGGGAGTGGGGGCTGCATGGCACTAGAGTGGGGAACAGCCGAGAGGAGATAACCCATGTCTAAGGTCAGTAGCAATGGCCATCATGAGATACCCCACGTCCAAGGTAAGGAGCAGCAGCTGCAATTTGCTGGAGCAGCCATGAAGAGAGACCCACGTCGAAGGTAAAAGAAACTCCAGCAAGACGGCAGGCACTGAGAGAAAGCATCAGAGGCCAGACAGACTGAAACCACAATCACAGACAACAGGCCAATCTGATCACATGGACCACAGCCTTGTCTAACTCATGAAACTAAGCCATGCCGTGTGGGGCCACCAAACACAGATGGGTCCTGGTGGAGGGATCTGATAGGATGTGGTCCACTGGAGAAGGGAATGGCAAACCACTTTAGTATTCTTGCCTTGAGAACCCCATGAACAGTATGAAAAGGCAAAAAGATATGACACTGAAAGATGAACTCCCCAGGTCACTAGGTGCCCAATATGCTACAGGAGATCAGTGGAGAAATAACTCCAAAAAGAATGAAGGGATGGAGCCAAAGCAAAAACAACAACCAGTTGTGGATGTGACTGGTGATAGAAGCAAGGTCCGATGCTGTAAAGAGCAATACTGCATAGAACCTGGAATGTTAGGTCCATGAATCAAGGCAAATTAGAAGTGGTTGAACAGTAAATGGCAAGACTGAACATTGACATTTTAGGAATCAGCAAACTAAAACGGACTGGAATGGGTGAATGTAACTCAGATGACCATTATATCTACTACTGTGGGCAAGAATCCCTTAGAAGAAATGGAGTAGCCATCATAGTCAACAAAAGACTCCAAAATGCAGTACTTGGATGCAATCTCAAAAACAACAGAATGATCTCTGTTCATTTCCAAGGCAAACCATTCAATATCAAGGTAATCCAAGTCTATGAGCAACCAGTAATGCTGAAGAAGCTGAGGTTGAACAGTTATATGAAGACCTACAAAACCTTTTGGAACTAACACCCAAAAAAGACGTCTTTTTCATTATAAGGGACTGGAATGCAAAAGTAGGAAGTCAAGAAACATATGAAGGAACAGGCAAATTAGGCCTTGGAGTACAGAATGAAGCAGGGCAAAGGCTAATAGAGTTTTCCCAAGAGAATGCACTGGTCATAGCAAACACCCTCTTCCAACACCACCAGAGAAGACTCTACACATGGACATCATCAGATGGTCAACACTGAAATCAGATTGATTATATTCTTTGCAGCCAAAGATGGAGAAGCTCTATACAGTCAGCAAAAACAAGATGGGGAGCTACTGTGGCTCAGATCATGAACTCCTTACTGCCAAATTCAGACTTAAATTGAACAAGAGAACCATTAGACCATTCAGGTATGACCTAAATCAAATCCCTTACGATTATACAGTGGAAGTGAGAAATAGATTTAAGGGACTAGATCTAGACAGAGTGCCTGGCGAACTATGGACAGAGATTCGTGACATTTCACAGGAGACAGGGATCAAGACCATCCCCAAGAAAAAGAAATGCAAAAAAGCAAAATGGTTGTCTGAGGAGGTCTTACAAATAGCTGAGGAAAGAAAAGACACAAAAGGCAAAGGAGAAAAGGAAAGGTATACCCATTCGAATGCAGAGTTCCAAAGAATAGCAAGGAGAGATAAGAAAGCCTTACTCAGTGACCAGTGCAAATAAACAGAGGAAAAAAATAGAATGGGAAAGACTAGAGATCTCTTCAAGAAAATTGTAGATACCAAGGGAACATTTCATGCAAAGATGGGCTCAATAAAGGACAGAAATGGTATGGACCTAACAGAAGCAGAAGATATTAAAAAGAGGTGGCAAGAATACACAGGACTGTGCAAAAAAAGATCTTCACAACACAGATAATCATGATGGTGTGACCACTCACGTAGAGTCAGACATCCTGGAATGTGAAGTCAAGTGGGCCTTAGGAAACATCACTATGAACAAAGCTAGTGGAGGTGATGGAATTCAGTTGAGCTATTTCAAATCCTAAAAGGTGACGCTGTGAAAATGCTGTACTCAATATGTCAGCGAGTTTGGAAAACTCAGCAGTGGTCACAGGACTGGAAAAGGTCAGCTTTCATTCCAATCACAAAGAAAGGCAATGTCAAAGAATGCTCAAACTACCACACAATTGCACTCATCTCACATGCTAGCAAAGTAATGCTCCAAATTCTCCAAGCCAGGTTTCAGCAATACACGAAGCATGAATTTAGAGATGTTTAAGCTAGTTTTAGAAAAGGCAAAGGAACCAGAGATCAAATTGCTAACATCTGCTGGATCATCAAAAAAGCAAGAGTTCCAGAAAAACATCTATTTCCGCTTTGTTGACCACGCCAAAACCTTTGACTGTGTGGATCACAATAAACTGTGGAAAATTTTGAGAGAAATGGGAATACCAGACCACCTGACCTGCCTCTTGAGAAATCTGTATGCAGGTCAGGAAGCAACAGTTAGAACTGGACATGGAACAACAGACCGGTTCCAAATAAAAAGGAGTACGTCAAGGCTGTATATCGCCACCCTGCTTATTTAACTTATATGCAGAGTATATCTTGAGAAACCCTGGGCTGGATGAAGCATAAGCTGGAGTTAATACTGCTGGGAGAAATATCAATAACCTCAGAGATGCAGATGATACCACCCTTATGCCAGAAAGTAAAGAAGAACTAAAGAGCCTCTTGATGAAAGTGAAAGAGGAGAGTGAAAAAGTTGGCCTAAAAATCAACATTCAGAAAACTAAGACCGTGGCATCCGGTCCCATCACTCATGGCAAATAGATGGGGACACAGTGGAAACAGTGACTGACTTTATTTTTGGGGGCTCCAAAATCACTGCAGATGGTGACTGCAGCCATGAAATTAAAAGACACTTACTCCTCAGAAGAAAAGTTATGACCAACCTCAGTTGAGTTCAGTTCAGTCGCTCAGTCGTGTCTGACTCTTTGCGACACCATGAATCGCAGCAAACCAGGCCTCCCTGTCCATCACCAACTCACAGAGTTCACTCAGACTCACATCCATCAAGTCAGTGATGCCATCCAGCCATCTCATCCTCTGTCATCCCCTTCTCCTCCTGCCCCCAATCCCTCCCAGCATCAGAGTCTTTTCCAGTGAGTCCACTCTTCACATGACGTGGCCAAAGTACTGGAGTTTCAGCTTTAGCATCATTCCTTCCAAAGAAATCCCAGGGCTGATCTCCTTCAGAATGGACTGGTTGGATATCCTTGCAGTCCAAGAGACTCTCAAGAGTCTTCTCCAACACCACAGTTCAAACGCATCAATTCTTCGGCGCTCAGCTTTCTTCACAGTCCAACTCTCACATCCATACATGACTACTGGAAAAACCATAGCCTTGACTAGACAGACCTTAGTCGGCAAAGTAATATGACTAACCTAGACAGCATATTAAAAGCAGAGACATTACTTTGCCAACAAAGGTCTGTCTAGTCAAGGCTATGGTTTTTCCAGTGGTCATGTATGTATATGAGAGTTGGACTATAAAGAAAGCTGAGTGCCGAAGAATTGATGCTTTTGAACTGTGGTGTTGGAAAAGACTCTTGAGAGTCCCTCGGACTGCAAGAAGATCCAACCAGTCCATTCTAAAGGAGATCAGTCCTGAGTGTTCATTGGAACAAATGATGCTGAAGCTGAAACTCCAATACTTTGGCCACCTGATGCAAAGACCTGACTCATTTGAAAAGACCCTGATGCTGGGAAAGATTGAAGGCAGGAGGAGAAGGGGACGACAGAGGATGAGACAGTTACATGGCATCACCGACTCAATGGACATGAGTTTCGGTAAACTGTGGGAGTTGGTGATCCACAGGGAGGCCTGGCGTGCTGCAGTCCATGGGGTCGCAAACAGCTGGACACAACTGAGTGACTGAAATGAACTGAACTTTAGCTTCATAAAATATGTGTAGAAGTCTCCCTCTTCTATATTTTGCAACAGTTTGAGAAGAATTGGTATCAATTTTTTTTCAAATGTTTGGTAAAATTCACCAACCTTACTGTTTGGTACTGAACTTTTGATTCTTTGGAGGTTTTTGATTACTGATTCAAACTTTCTTGCTAATAATCAGTTTGTTCAGATTTCCATTTTATTATGATTCAGTCTTGGTAAGTCATATTTATGTTATGAATTTATCTACTTCTTCTATGTTGTCCAATACATTTGTATATAAATGTTTACATTTTATTTCTTTCAAACAAAAAGTCAGCTTAATACCCCTAAGTTACTACATTATCAAATTAATCTATTTTCTACTGTACTCAATTCAATATATGTTCAATTAGTATTTATTAAATTCTTTGCTAAGCCCAAGAATTTAAAACCTACTTCTTCAAGACTGTTTCTAAAATGAAGCAAACTCTTTTTCTTTTTCCTTATATATATTTAAAAACACAATTTGAAAAAAACATAGGTACACTGCTGCCTATATATAAACTAAATTTACCTGCCTCCCCTTCGGCTTGATGGGGCTTTCCAGGTGGCTCAGTGGTAAAGAATCCACCTGCCAATGCAGGAGATGCATGTTCAATTCTGGGTTGGGATGATCCCCTGCAGGAGGAAATGGCTACCCACTCCAGTATTCTTGCCTTGAAAATCCCATGGACAGAGAAGTCTGGATAGCTACAGTCCCAGGGGGTTGCAAAGAGTTGGGCACGACTAGCAACTGAGCATGAACACATGATGCATTCCAACACCTCTGCTTATTTGCATGGTCCTCCATAATTTTGGTTTCCATTTGCTGTTGCTCAGTAGCTCAGTCGTGTCTGACTCTTCGCAACACCAAGGAGTGTAGCACACCAGGCTTCCCTGTCCATCACCAATTCCCAGAGCCTGCTCAAACTCATCTCCATTGAGTTGGTGATGCCATCCAACTATCGCATTCTCTGTCATCCCCTTCTTCTCCTGCACTCAACCTTTCCCAGCATTAGGATCTTTTCCAATGAGTTGGCTCTTTACATCAGGTGGCTAAAGTATTGGAGTTTCAGCCTCATCATCAGTCCCTCCAATGAATATTCAGGGTTGATTTCCTTTAGAGTTGACTGGTTTGATCTCCTTGCAGTCCAAGGGACTCTCAAGAGTCTTCTCCAACACACATGTACACTCGTGGTGGATTCATGTCAATGTATGGCAAAACCAATACAGTATTGTAAAGTAAACTAAAGTTAAAATAAAAATTAAAAAAAAAAAAGCATCAGTTCTTTGGCACTCATCTTTCTTTATAGTCCAACACTCACATCCATACGTGACTACTGGAAAAACCATAGCTTTGATTAGATGGACCTTTGTTGGCAAAGTAATGTCTCTGCTTTTTAATATGCTGTCTAGGTTGGTCATAGCTTTTCTTCCAAGGAGCAAGCGTCTTTCAATTTCATGGCTGCATTCACCATCTGCACTAATTTTGGAGCCCAAGAAAAGAAAATATGTCACTGTTTCCATTATTTCCCCATCTATTTGCCAAGAAGTGAAGGGACTGGATGCCATGATCTTTGTTTTTTGAATGTTGAGTTTTAAGCCAGCTTTTTCTCTCTCCTCTTTCATCTTCATCAAGAGGCTCTCTAGCTCCTCTTCACTTTCTGCCATTAAAAGGGTGGTGTCATCTGCATATCTGAAGTTACTGATATTTCTCCCTCAGATTCAAATTTATTTCTCAGTATTTCTCAACCTACAGGTTTCCCTTTTCCTCTTTCACTGTTATTCTAGATCAGATCAGGAGTGAGTCAGGAGACTCATGGAGAGAGAGAACAAATTTGTGGTTGCCAAGCAGGAGGAGGTTGGGGAAGGATGGAGTGAGAGGCTAGGATTAGTTGATATAAGCTATTATGTATAGAACAGGTAAACCACAAGGTCCTACCTGTACTATTTAGTACAGGGAACTACAATCAACATCCTGTGATAAGCCATAATGAAAAAATATTATATATATATATATATATATATATATAAAACAGAATCACTTTTCTGTACAACAGAAATTAACACACACACACACACACATACACACACACACACACACACACACACACACACACACAAGAGCAACTCAGGAGAAGCCAAAAGATGCCAGATCTAGTCACAGGATCAAAGCAACAAGCATTGCAAACTTTGAGGGGCTATGCAGGCAACAGATCATAGCTGCTTCAATTAGATGATATAAAGCTGCTAAAAGCCTAGGAGGCAAGCTGAAGTTAGGATAGAATGGATTAGGAGCAGGAAGAAAGAGGTTCCATTTAACAGGCAAAGGTCAACTTTCAAGAAGTCGGACAAAATGAAAAATAGATAAGAAAACACAGGCAGAGAAGAGGGGCTGACATTTCAGGACTGGAAGAAGCAAGCAGATTTCCCCAGGCGGTCCAAGCCTCTGCTCTCAGCCTTGGCACAGGCTCACTATCCTCTTGCCTCTGATGTGTTCAGCTGCCACAAGCCCTGAATCTACAGTTGGTTTGCCTTCCTTATGCCTCTTCTTTACAGTGTTTTTCCGCCCAGCGTCTTCCTTTGGGATGAATACCAAAATATAATACTAGGTTAACTATCGATTCTTTCTCCATTTGGTAGATTTCCTCACAGTTCAGAGTTGGCAAGAATCTACAGTGATAAATGATTCCTCTTTCCAGCAAATGTTGTTTCTGAGAATTTTTAGGGTCACAGGGAAAACAACAACAACATTGTGATTTTCCAATGTATCTGCTAATCACTGCAGTGAGTTATGAACCTGAGCACAGGATATATCATCCAAGAAGCCCAAGTACAATTGGCAAATATAATATTTCATATTTGAAAGCTATGGCTTATTTCAATTCATCAGGAAACCATCTTATTTAAGGCTGGCATTCTTTCCAAATTAAAAGTGATGGAAAAATTATATTACATAACCATAATTATTTCTCCCATTTATAGCTATATTCAATTTTTAGTAAACATTTCTATCTTTCAATACCTTTACTTCATTATTATCACCTTTCCTCCCTTGAAATAACACCTAATATGACATGGCAAGAAAAAGAAATTGAGATTTTCCTAGGAGTGTTTTCATTTCTGATATTGACTTTCTAGTAAATATCAAAGAAATAAATTATAATAAAACTTCTTGTCTTCACTGGCTATCCTTTTCATATAAGAAATATGATACCATTTTCAAAATAAAAACCATAACATCCAGTAGAAACAAAAATTTTATGTATATTTTCAGATATATTACAAAGGTACATAGATGGGGAAGCAGTGGAAACAGTGGCTGACTTTATTTTGGGGGGCTCCAAAATCACTGCAGATGGTGACTGCAGCCATGAAATTCAAAGACGCTTACTCCTTGGAAGGAAAGTTATGACCAACCTAGACAGCATATTCAAAAGCAGAGACATTACTTTGTCAACAAAGGTCCATCTAGTCAAGGCTATGGTTTTTCCAGTGGTCATATATGGATATGAAAGTTGGACTATAAAGAAAGCTGAGTGCTGAAAAATTGATGCTTTTGAACTGTGGTGTTGGAGAAGACTCTTGAGAGTCCCTTGGACTGCAAGGAGATCCAACCAGTCCATCCTAAAGGAATTCAGTTTGGGTGTTCATTGGAAGGACTGATGTTGAAGCTGAAACTCCAATACTTTGGCCACCTGATGCGAAGAGCTGACTCATTTGAAAAGACCCTGATACTGGGAAAGATTGAAGGCAGGAGGAGAAGGGGACAACAGAGGATGAGATGGTTGGATGGCATCACCAACTTAATGGACATGGGTTTGGGTTGACTCCAAGAGTTGGTCATGGACAGGGAGGCCTGGTATGCTGTGGTTCATGGGGTTGCAAAGAGTCGGACACGACTGAGGGACTGAGCTGAACTGAACATAATTATTTGATCATAATTTTTTTTGGATCCAGAACCTATTGGTTTAGCTGACCATTCAATCTTAAATACCCAGCTCAGTATCTAGAACATGGTGGGCACTCAATTAACTGCACTGAATGCATGAAGAGAAACCATGCATATATTTCTAGTTATACATAACAACCATACCAGGGGACAACAGGAAATTTCTGGAAGTAATGGATATGCTTATTAACTTGAATGTGGTGATGGCTTCATAAGTGTCCATATGTATGCTCAAACTTGTCAAATTGTACACTTTAAACATATTAAGCTTATTGTGTGTCAATTATACTTCAATAAAACTGCTTTTTAAAAATGTCAGAATTCATGAAAATGCCACACTAAATGTATTATCAATGAAGTATATTTGACAATATTATTTTATAAAGGCTCAGCATTATTGGAAATCTGTTTGTTAACTTTTGGAAAAGAAACACTACTCCTAAATTAAACATTAATTTTCACTTCCTGGCTCTTGCAAGATGGAAATTTTTAAAGTAAAAATCAGGCCATTTACTCAACCTCTTATCAGTTTGAAATAAATTTGAATTCAAGATCTCAATACAAGGCCTGTTTTATCTTGAATGCTCATTTACTTTTTGAGAAAAAATTGAGTAAATTTTTTTTCCAGAAAATTATGTGTGAATCAAACACCAATTTAAATGTACCAGAGAATATTCAAAAATGTTTTTCTATTGTCTTTTTATATAAAACAAATTTACATTTTAAAATTTATTTCATTTAAACAGGAATAATGTACATCTTAGTGTTACATGTGTTTTGTTACTCAGTCCAGCAAAAACAAGCTACTCCAATCAGTCTACTGTTTTAAAATTTTGATCACTTGATTTTAACAAAAGTCAATACAGATTTCAGAAGCGTTTTCTGGTATCAAGTATGTCAGAGCAAATATGTTCTAAATCATTTCATGACAAAGTAATATATTCCAGTATATATGCTTATGAAGGGTATGATTTATTACCTATTCAAATAAAATACTACCTATTCTTTGACTTATTTCCAGTCTCCAATGTTAGGGAACCAGATCATTCACAGTACACACATTTTTTTGGCACATTCATTCATTCCACAAATATTTATTGATCCTGAGCCACATGACAGACAGGCAGTGTTCTTAAAGTTAGACAAACTGTGATAAATAAGACAATAGAGCAACACCTATTTATCATAAGCAGGGAAACCAACAAACAAGAAAACTTCAGAGATAAGTGCTATGAGGAAAACAGACTAAGGCAATGTGGTGGTGGCTGGCACTGGCGAACATGTTCAATACCAGCTATGGTGGGGCTAGAGGGAGGGGGGGTGGGAACTNCAAATAAGAGGTAGAAGGAGATGAGCCTGAGAGGCAGGCAAGGGCAAGATCAGAAAGGGCCTGAGTTTCATTCCAAGTGCTATTGGAAGCCACTGAAGTCTGAAGAAATGACATAAAACTCATTTGTGTTTCAAAGGAATTAAAATTTTTAATTCATTTGTTTTACAATAATAACTATGAATGGGTGACAAGTTAAAGCAAGGAAATCAGTAGGAGACTACTATAAGTGCATGATGATGGTGGCCTGTATAAGAGCAGCAGAGATGGAGACGAAACATGTCTTGAAGTAAGACATATTTTTAAAACTGTGCTTAAAGAACATATTAGTACATTGGAGGGGTATTGGTGCATATAAGGGATGGTGACAGAAAAACAGCAATCAAGATGGGAAGATTTGAGGAAAAGGGCTTACAAGTCCAATAACATAAATTCCAATTACCACAATATCTTAACCATGCCATAATAATATCATAATAATATCTTAACCATAATAATATCTTCACCATCCAGTGAATCAATATGTCAACTATGTACCAAAGGTAACAAGATATTTTCTTACAATAATCAGGTGGTTTGTGACTAGACAGAATTATGTGATATATCTTAACCTCCATTTTAAAGTAAAGAAAATAATTCAGTTCAGTCACTCAGTCATGTCTGACTCTTTGCAATCCCATGGACTATATATAGCACACCAGGCCTCCCTGTCCACACCAACTCCCAGAGTTTACTCAAACTCATGTCCATTGAGTCAGTGATGCCATCCAACCATCTCATCCTCTGTCGTCCCCTTCTTTTCCCACCTTCAATCTTTCCCAGCATCAGGGTATTTTCCAACGAGTCAGTTCTCCACATCAAGTGGCCAAAGTATTGGAGTTTCAGCTTCAGCATCAGTCCTTCCAATGAATATTCAGGACTGATTTCCTTTAGGATGGACTGGTCGGATCTCCTTGCTGTCCAACGGACTCTCAAGAGTCTTCTCCAAGAATGAAGAGACGGAGCCTAAGCAAAAACAACACCCAGTTGTGGATGTGACTGGTGATAGAAGCAAAGTCTGATGCTGTAAAGAGCAATATTGCATAGGAACCTGGAATGTTAGGTCCATGAATCAAGGCAAATTGGAAGTGGTTGAACAGAAGATGGCAAGAGTGATCATCAACATTTTAGGAATCAGCGAACTGAATGGACTGGAATGGGTGACTTTAATTCAGATGACCATTATATCTACTACTGTGGGCAAGAATCCCTTAGAAGAAATGGAGTAGCCATCATAGTCAACAAAAGACTCCAAAATGCAGTACTTGGATGCAGTCTCAAAAAAACAACAGAATGATCTCTGTTCATTTCCAAGGCAAACCATTCAATATCATGGTAATCCAAGTCTATGCCCCAACAAGTAACACTGAATTAGCTGAAAATGAATAGTTCTATGAAGACCTACAAGAGCTTCTAGAACTAACACCCTAAGAAAGAAATAATTATCTAAATGTTAAGTCTAATTTACCCAATTATTTTGTATTTTTGCAAAAGGATTTCAAGTATAACAGCCAGCCCTGTCCAGCATTTGTATTCCATGGTAGTATCGTATTCAACTTTGTATTTCTCCTTCTCAATCTGAAGCAGGGTTCACAAGAACATCTCCAACTACCTTCAGGCAGTGAGTTCCCAAAGCACTTTTAGGTATATTATAAAGTAGTAAATCAGTGAGCATGCTTCTGTCGCCTAGTTAGTTTTAAGTTCCTCCCAAGTAGGGCAAATTCTTAATTCTCAGTGTTCCTAAGAACATCTTTTTGGTGGGAAAGCTATGACAAACCTAGACAGTATGCTGAAAAGCAGAGACATCACTCTGCTGACCAAGATCCACATAGGCAAGGCTATGGTCTTCCTAGCGGTGATTTACCGTTGTGAGAGGCGGACTACAAAGAAGGTAGAGCGTCAAAGAATCCATGCCTTCGAACTGTGGTGCTGGAAAAGACTCCTGAGATTCCCTTTGGCAGCAAGGATATCGAACCAGTCAATCTTAAAGGAAATCAACCCTGAATACAAGGACTGATGCTGAAGCTGAAGATCCAGTTTCATTCCAATTCCAAAGAAAGGCAATGCCAAAGAATGTTCAAACTACTGCACAATTGCATTCATCTCACACACTACCCAAGTAATGCTCAAAACTCTCCAAACTAGGCTTGAACAGTACATGAATGGAGAACTTCCAGATGTTCAAGCTGGATTTAGAAAAGGCAGAGGAATCAGAGCTCAAATTGACAACATCCATTGGATCAAAGAAAAAGCAAGAGTTTCAGAAAAAACATCTACTTCTGCTTTATTGAGTACGCCAAAGTCTTTGACTGTGTGGATCACAACAAAGTGGAAAATTCTTAGAGATGGGAATACACCACCTGACCTGCCTCCTGAACAATCTGCATGCAGGTCAAGAAGCAACAGTTAGTACCAGACGTAGAACAACAGACTGGATCCAAATTGGGAAAGGAGTATGTCAAGGCTGTCTACTGTCACTTTGCTTATTTAACTTTTATACAGAGTATATCATATGAAATGCCAGACTGGATGAAGCACAATCTGGAATCAAGATTGCTGGGAGAAATATCAATAACCTCAGATATGCAGATGACACTACCTTTATGGCAAAAAGTGAAGAGGCACTAAGGAGCCTCTTTTTGAAGGTAAAAGAGAGTGTAAAGGCTGGCTTAAAACTCAACATTCAAAAACTACAATCATGGCATCTGGTCCCATCACTTCATGGTAAATAGACGGGGAAACAATGGAAACAGTGACAGATTTTCTTTTCTTGGGTTCTAAAATCACTGCAGATGGTGATTGCAGCCATGAAATTAAAAGATGCTTGCTCCTTGGAAAAGTTATGACCAACCTAGCCACATACTAAAAAGCAGAGACATTACTTTACCACAAAGGTCTGTCTAGTCAAAGCTATGGTTTTTCCAGTAATCATGTATGGATGTGAGAGTTGGACTATAAAGAAAGCTGAGTGCCGAAGAATTGATGCTTTTGAACTGTGGTGTTGGAGAAGACTCTTGAGAGTCCCTTCAACAGCAAGGAGGTCAAACAGGTCAATCCTAAAGAAAATCAGTTCATGGGAAGGACTGATGCTGAAGCTGAAGCTCCAATATTTTGGCCACCTGATGTGAAGAACTGACTCATTTGAAGACCCTGATGCTGTGAAAGATTGAAGGCAGGAGAAGGGGACAACAGAGAACGAGATGGCTGGATGGCATCACCAATGCAATGGACACGAACTTAGGCAAACTCCAGGAGATGGTGAGGGACAGGGAGGCCTGTCATGCTGCAATCCACGGGGTCACAAAGAGTTCGACATGACTTAATGGCTGAATACACATACACAAATATGTCGTCAGTACAATATTGAACTTCAATCAGGGTTCTGAACCAATAAAAACACGTGTAATGTCTAGTAATCAGAAACGAACTGTTGTTCAGAAATGAGTTAGGTAGGGTAATCTTGCTATTATGGGTAAAGTGAGAGGATAACTTGAAAAAGACACACGGTAAGCTATTGACCAGGTCATGCAATGTTCCTATCTGTATGAAAGACTGTTATTTCCGGTATCAACTTTGCTTATGGGTTGTTAATAAGAAGTAGACATACACACAGACATATATAAAACAGATTGTTCTACAGAAAACAGAGGTAATCTCGGGAACTTATTTACAAATAATAACTGAATTTCATTTGGTGGTCCACAGGAATTACAAAGGTTATTGCTCATAAATCAAATACTGTTATGTTGCTGTGCATTATTTTTGACTAAAAACTGGTTCTGGCTTTATATAAAATTACACCTAAATCAGTAATCACAAAAGCACTGCCTTTTCTCAGGTTTCTGTTCACTAACTTCTAGAACTGATTTTTCTTTTTTTCTTTCTTTTTTAACTATTCCCTTGTTGTACTTACCTTTTCAATTTTTTTCAGACTTGTGTTCACTGAGCCAAGGAGAGTCGCCTTTATACAAGATCTTGGACCTGGAAAGAGTAAGAAGGGCCAGTGATAACTGTCCTAAAAAGGCTATGTGCTCATTTCCTACTTTTAGAAGACCATACTTGCAGATCAACACCATCACTGAAAAAGACACCTTTGAGTCCTGCAATGTTTCATGAACACTGGAATTATATTTTCTTTGTTCTAACCCCAGCCTCTGAATCAGAGCCAATTAGAGTGAATTCTTCATAAATATGCATTGACTGCCTGATCCAGAATTAATGAAAGGTAGGGCTCTGATTAGCAAATGCTACCTGCAGGAGGCAGAAAAAATACCACAAATGGAGATATGATGCTATTAGCAGAGTTTTATTTTTTCCTGAGGCTTGGGAATAATCACTTATATCTCTGTTTAGACCTTTCCAGAGTACTCTGGAGAAGGAAACGGCAACCTACTCCAGTACTCTTGCCTGGAAAATCCCATGGACAGAGGAGCCTGGTAGGCTACAGCCCATGGGGTCGCAAAGAGTAGGACACGATTGAGCGACTTCACTTTTTTTCTTTTTTTTCTCCATGTAAAGCCCTCTTCCATCCAGTGCTGGAGGAAGAGGGCAAGGAGCTTTTAACAATTTATTCCTTTCTTGTTATTTTAGCCGCTCACCAGGATCTACACAAAACCTTACATCCAAAAGATGAAATCAGCAATAAATATCGTACTTGTTTTGATAACTTGTTAATATAGATCTCTGTATACAAAATAAAAGGTAATGAGGTTACGATTATTTCTAAGATTTGTTCAATTGCTAAGTTGTGTCTGACTATTTGCAACCCCATAGACTGCAGCATGCCAGGCTTTCCTGTCCTTCACTATCTCCTGAAGCTTACTCAAACTCATGTCCACTGAGTCGGTGATTTCTAGAATATGGAGCAAAATAAAATTTAATGTATTCATGGATTGTATACTTGGATGCCTCTTCCCTTTTTTTGGGTAAAACGACTGCTCCCAACTTCCTGAAGGTTTGACTGAAAACAAAACAAAAAACCCCTCAAACCAAAAAAGTCCTTTTTTGAAGCACCTGGCCCAATAGTTGGATTTTATGCCAAGTCCAGAGCTTTGTCAGGCTGCAGAACACGCATTAGCGAGAGGCACCGGGCCACTGGCAGGCCGGCCCGGAGCACCGGAGGGAGGAGGAGCCATCAGCGCCCAGGGACCCCGGCCTCAGAGCCTGTTGCTTGCGAACCAGACGACAGAGCAGGTGCGACTCGGGCCGCGAGGGCTGCTGGCTGTGAGGGAGGCTAGAATTCCACTCAGGCGGGAAGCACGCAGACCCCTTCCGACGCTCAGGCTGGAACTTAGCCATGTGCGCCCAAGCCCTTTCTCCCCTTTAGCCTCTCTCCTGCCGACTCAGACCCAGACCCACTCTCCGGACCACGGGCGACCCCACTGTTATTAAAAGCAGAGGGTGGAAGAAGAGGATTTGTAAGGATGAAGGAGCCAGAGCAGTTTTTCTCTTTGGCCAAGTCTTGGAAAAATCTGAAAGCTACTGAGGAAGGACCGGAAGAGCCGAAGTCTTGGGGTGGAAAGAGGGCGCCTGGGGTGGAGTAAGCCAGCAGCTCCCGGTCCGTCCCCCGCAGGTGGTACAGTCCAAAGCGGGCGGAGCGACAGGAGGCTCCGCCAAGTCTCACCCTGCCCCTCTCCCGCCTTCCCCGCCGCGCGGCCGCGAGAGCGAGTGAGCGCGCGCCCCGACGACCCCTCCCCCGGCGCCAGCGCCGGGGCCCGAGCTCCGCCCCTCGCCGAGCCGCCCCCTGCGCGGCTGCTGGCAGATCTCGCTGGGCTCTGCGGGCACCTTCGTGGTCTCTTTCTCCTTCCGCAGGTGCGCGAGGGCCTCTCCCGGCAGAGGCGCTGCCCTCGGTGGCCGGCAGGGCCCGCGCGGCTGCTGACCGCTCGGGGCAGGGAAGGCAGATTCCCCGCCCGCGCGGCGCCGTGACAGGTGCAGGGTCTGGTTTAAGGACCCACCTGCGGCGGCTTCTGCGATGCCCACCATGCGGAGGACCGTATCGGAGATCCGGTCCCGCGCCGAGGGTAAGTGGCCGCCGCAGCGCCGGGCTGGGTGCGGAGCGCGAGCGGAGGCGACTCGGAGCCAGCCGGGAGTGGGGCGGTATGAGTGTGTGTCTGTGTATGTCGGGGAAGAGATGCCCGTCCCACCCCTTCCCCCAGGAATGTCTGGCTACTGTGCCTGGTCCCTGGCGAAACCTTCTCCCTACACTGTCTTCGGTGCCCTCGCAGACCCCTTCGCGGCTGCAGAGCCCCGAAATTGGTGTCCTCGGTGGGATCCCCACGGCTCTTTATACGCCGCAGCGTGACTGTTCGGTCTCTGCGCTCTCGCCCTGCCCACCTCCCTCCCCACAATCGCACAAACCTCTAGGTCTCCACTCTGCTTCTCCATTCTAGGGCTGCAGATCCCCAACCCGCCGCCCACCTTTGTGCAGCCCCCACGTCACGACACCCCGAGAACTGAAATTGCCTTTCCCAGGATGCAGGATCGTCTGATCCGCAGCCCCTCGCCACTCGGAGCGGGAGGAGCCTGATTGGGGCTGGGCGCTCAGCGGGTGCTGTGCGTTACAGTCTCTGCAGTTCTGCCTCTTGCAGCCGTGTCTCACCCAGCTCCATTCCGAGGTTTTGTTTTGGTTTTTACGTTTACCTTACACCTGCACTTTGGCCAGCTGAGCTGACTTTTATCAAGGTGGAAGCTATTTTCTTTGCTCCACCCAGGCCAGCTGTTGAATGGCTACACTTGTCAGCAATGAGCAACAGATGCCCGAGGGTAAAGGCAAATAGACTTTTGGAGGGCTGAGACTCTTCATCCTCTGAGGAGCCCTCAGCATCCTGCCCAGCATATGGCCGTCAATTGGTAAATTTTTGTTGTTGTTGTTCATGATGAATCCAAGACTGTACAGATCTTGAGCTTTGTTTTCTTTTTTCTCTCCCATAAACCCATACTTGAATCCTGCAAAGAGTGGCTTAGGTTCACATAACTTGTTTTTGAGAACTTGGCTGTGGTCACTGGTGTCCATCCTTCACCCCCACCCCTTCCACCCTTTAATGTTTGGCAGCTGGTAAGATGATTTTAGGAAAAAAGCTATAGAAGTTAGGAGAATTGGATTGCAGGGGTTTGAGACGGGCCATTTTATTATTTTTCCTCCTCTGAGCCTTGATTTTAAAAATGGGGCCTCTGGGCTCTAATGGGCTTCCAAGGTGGCTCTGACAGTAAAGAATCTGCCTGCAATGCAGGAGACCTGGGTTTAGTCCCTAGGTCAGGAAGATCCCATGGAGAAGGGAATGGCTACCCACTGCAGTGTTCTTGCCCAGAGAACTTCATGAACAGAGGAGCCTGGAGGACTATAGTACATGGGGTCGCAAAGAGTGGGGCTCTCATAGCTCTGATTTTCTGATTACAGCACTTTGGAAATTCTCAGTGGCACGTCTCTGGGGAGAAGGCCACACAAGAGTCAGAAAACCTGTGTCCTGCTTAGGAATTTCATACATACTTCTTGTCATTTGTAATGTAATGAAAATTATGCAGGGCACCTTTTAGATGCACACTGTCTTTAAATGTACACAGTGAAAAATGTGTGCAATCTTTTTTTTACACTTCTGAGTGAAATACATTTTCTCTTATTTTTTCTTCCAGTTTTATTGAGCTATAATTGACATATGGCATTATGATATATGACAATGATTTGACTTCCATGCATCATGAAAAATTACCATATTAAGTTTAGTCAACATTCATCAACTCATACAGATACAAAATTAAAGAAACAGAAAAAAATTTTTTCCTTATGATGAGAACTGTTGAGACTTACTCTTCTAACATTTCGTATATAAACATAATTATATTTATCATGTTGTGCATTACATCCTTAGTATTTATTTATCTTATAACTGGACATTTGTATCTTTTGATTACCTTCACCCTCTCCCCCACACCCCCCCTCTGGTAACCACCAATCTCATCTTCTTTCTGAGTTTGTTTGTTTTGAAGTATAATTAACCTATAAGAATATGTTAGTTTCTGTTATAGAACATGGTGATTCGATATTTCTAAACATTTCGAAATGATCAGCATAATGTCTAGTTACCCTCTGTCCACATACAAAGTTATTGCATAGTTATTGACTATTTGCCTCACTGTACATTTCATATACAAGACTCATGTATTTTGCAACTGAAAGTTTGTACCTTTTAATCTTCATCACCTATTTCTCTACCCTCCCCACACCAATTCCCACTGGCAACCACCTGTTCGTTCTGTGTATTTATGACACTGTTTCTGTTGTTATGTTTCTTCACTTGTTTTATAGATTCCATATATAGGTGAAATCATGCAGCACTTGTCTTTCCCTGACTTATTTCACTTAGCATAATGCCCTCTAGATCCACCCATGTTGTTGAATGGCAAGATTTCATTCTTTTTTTAATGACTGAGTAATATTCATATATATATATATACACATACACACACACAGTGCATCATCTTATTCATTCATCTATTGATTGCACTTAGGTTGATTCCATATCTTGGCTATTATAAAAATTGCTGCAATGAACACAGTGATACATATATCTTTTCTAATTAATGTTTTTGTTTTCTTTGGATAAATACCTAGGAGTGAAATTGCTGGATCATATGATCATTAATTTTTTGGAGAACCTCTGTACTATATTCAGTAGTGGCTGCATAAATTTACATTTCCACCCAACAAATGCGTGACGGTTCCCTTTTCTCTTCACCCTCACCAACAGTTGTTATTTGTTGTCTTTTTGGTAATAATGAATGAATTCTCTTAATCATCATTTGAGTGAGCCATGAAGGTATGAAAGTATAGTGGTAATAGTTGGGATTGTGCTTTCAAATAATAGCAGTTGCTGGATTCCATATCGAGTGAAATGGGAAAAGAGAAAGGACCAGAAAACTATGTGAAACTTCTGCCGTATGAGAGGATTTTATCTGAGAGGCAACAGTATTGTTTTTGATTGACATGTATATTTTTCAAAGCATTTTTACAAAGATTGCCCTATAGGACTTTACAGCACTCCTGAAGGTTGGTGAAGATAGTCCCATCTGATAGTTGATGAAACTGTGTCCCAAGTGATTGAGGTGCTTGGTACATTGTCAGAGGCATAGTGGCAGTCAGTGAATGACCCCTCCCCCGTATTGGTTGGTCAGTTTATTATGTGCTCAGCATTTTGCTTGGGACTGTGGTGAGGACATCGATAATGATGCTGTGGGCTGGCGATGTGGCTCATTGCCTGCTCCACCCACGCTTTTCTTTCCTAAAGAATAATCTCTTTTGACAGCTCCTGCTGCCTGATGGCATTGTTCTGAACCGCAGCCTCCTTGGCTTCAGTGGGTTGGACCAGGGTAGGCTTCTAACAAAGAGCAGACAATCCATAGGTGTCTCAACACTTGTAACCTTGGGTTTTGGCTCTAAAAGCCAAGGCTTTGTGGTGATCATCTCTCCCATGAGAAAAGTTGAGCTTAGAGACTTGGAGTGAAGGTTGAAGCAGAAAGGGGCAGAGGAGAATAGGCTGGTGTAGGAGTGAATGGCTGGCTCTCTTAGGTTGTGCGGATGCTGTTGGTATGAGGAAGCAGAAAGTGTGCCCATGAACACAGAAAGATAGGAGAGAGTGGCCTGGATGG
Source organism: Redunca redunca (assembly GCA_006410935.1). NCBI lineage: Eukaryota > Metazoa > Chordata > Mammalia > Artiodactyla > Bovidae > Redunca > Redunca redunca. Next base: position 107,459 of record SJYQ01000731.1, read on the forward strand.
AAGGAATGAGGCAGAGAGACACAGATGCTGAGAGAGGGTGGCCCGTCCCTAATGCACCTCCATCCCCCCGCCCAACTCTAGAGCACCTCCCCCACAACTCTAGAGCACCTACCCCCCCCCCACCAACAACCCTGACTCTTTTTGTCCCAATTCAACAAGTAGCCTTAGAAGAGGCTCTTGTTTTTACTTTAAGCGATTTGAATGGGTTTCTATTGCCTGCATCCAGATTGGCCAGATGCATGGCTGCTCTGTGTGCAGGTTATTTACAACCAAATCGAGGAGAAAGAACGTCCAAGAAATAGTCTAGGAGGGGATGTTATTATTTGAACAGTGTGCTTGCTATGGGGGATGTTATTAATTGAACAGTGTGCTTGCCGTGGGTAACAGAGCTGTGAAAGATCAGACATAAGAACATGAAGCCTGCGAGGAAACATTCCTTGAGAAATAATTTGAAATGAGTCCTCACGCAATGCTTCTCAAACTTTAAGGTGTGCACCAGTCACCTGAGGATATTGTTAGATGCAGCTTCTAGATGAGTAGGGCTGGAGATGCATTTCTGACAAGCTCGCAGGTCATGCTGGGTGATGACCTGCAAGTCACAGTGTGAATACCAAGGTTCTAAGATAATGCCATCTATTTCAGTAGTCAGGAGGGTGCTGAGGTTAGAGAGTAACCAACTGAAAAACTGCTGAACATGACTATGGCTTACTTGAGAGTTCTTAAACTGGCCAGAAACAGAGGGAAACTGAGAAGAAATAGAGCATTCATTTGGATAAATAAATACTTCTAGATTATAGAGTATTTTAAATACCAGGATGAGTCATTTGGAGTTTGAATCAAATATTTTAAAAGGACCTTAGAGTTCTTCTAATCCAGTTCTCATTCAAGCATGAGGTCAAAGCAAAATACCTCCAAAAGGGCCAGTTAGAAACCAAATCACTGTAGGGAAGTGACATCCCCAAATGGTTTGTAGGAAATGTGAATAGACGTGTGTGTGTGTGTGTGTGTGTGTGTGTGTGTGTGTTTTAAGGTCTAAAAATGACAAAGACCAGGATTAGTGTTGGAGTGGAGCATTGAGAGTGGAAAGGGAGGAATTAGAGCTATTTCTCAATAAATCATTATCTTGTTTAACAGCAAATCTATTGAACTCCTATAAGTACCATTCTTGAAATTTCAAGAAATTTCAAGTACCATACTTGAAATAAATCAGTGAGCAAACAGAATTTAGAAAAAGCCCTGCCCTGGAGGTGCTAACATTCTAGTGAGGCAAGAGACAAAACAAACACAAAAAGTTAGCAAGTTATAGACTTTGTTATGTGATAAGTGCTATGTGATAAAGAGAAGGTAAGATGCATAAGGTTGGTGGATGAATTGCAACTTTAAATGGGTTGGTTAGGCTAGCCTTCATTGAAAAGTCGATGTGAAGAAGGTGGGTAAGCCTGCTGGGAATCTGGGGGAAGAAGGTTCCAGGCAGAGGCCCCAAGGCAGGAGAGAGTTAGGAGTATTAGAAGAATGCGGTGGCAGGCAGGTTGGGGGAGAAGTGGAACATAGTAGGAAATGAGATGACTAAGGTCGTGTCATAGAACATTGTGATATAGTGAATACACCACAAAAAAACATTAAATAAAAAGATACTCTCAAGCGATAATTTCAGACTTTAATGTTTACAAGATCCCAGGTATCTCATTAAGACTGTTTCTTGAGCTGCCTCATGAAGATCTGTTCAGTAGATCTGCCATGGGACTGCGTTCTTCACGACCTGCTGGAATGTTCCACTGTAGGTGAAACACATTTTAAGGATCTCTGCTTTACAGTCTTGAACCTGATTGGTTGGGAAAAGATATTAAAAGATAAGGAAATTGAGAAGGAGTTTCATTATAGTAAGAGAAGACAAATTCAAATTCTGAAGTAATTGAGGGACATCCACATGGACATGTTTTGAGATACTTTGAAACTGAGAGGTTAGATGTGGGGAAAAGCAAATCGGAATCTCTGGTTCAGAGATAATAGTTGAAACCCTGGTAGATAAGTTTGCCAGAAAGCAAGGCTAAATAATGCAGAAGACTAAGAATCATATGTCCGTTTACTTTTACTGCAGCTAAATCAAATAAGCCTCTAAATACAGAATTAAAAATGCTAGCAACAGGGACTGAAATAGCAGTGGTCTACATAAAACAGAATTTTTCTCAGTGTTGTAAAACTAGCATGAATACACTCCAGGTCACCTGTGCCCACCAAATAAACTCATAAGGGACATGGGCTGCTTACGCCTTTCTGCCTCATCATCCTAAGTGTATAACTTCTTAAAGTCATAATCTGGTTGCTGGGGTACCAGCCAGTGTATAGGAGTTCCAGGTCAGAAGAAAAACGAAGAAGAGTGTGAGACCAAAGGTTTTTCTTGAAAGTACCACACACAGACTAATGGTTATTTTGCATTGGCTCGCTTCTGCAAGGAAAGCTAGAGTTTTCTAGTTGGCACTTAGTGCTTTATTATTAAAAGAAAAAGAAAAAAATGTTATTGGATGGGCAGCTGACAGGGATTTTCACTGTCAGATTGTCAGAGGCTTTTGCTTGATTAAAAGAGGTATTCTAGAGCTCATGATTTACAAAATAATGACCATTATTCAAAACTAAGGAAATACACACCAAAAAAGAAAACCACCACATACCTATCCAGCAGGGTCACAAAGAGTCAGACTTGACTTAGCAACTGAACAACTACAACCACAATCCAGTGGTTTGTGTTTTACACTGTTGAATATTATGATGCTAAAATGTAAGGCATTCATTTGATTATGTAAAACATGTACTAAGTGATAAATTTAGAAGTTGTCCTAGGGATTGTTTTCCTAAATGGGCCTGTGTAAATGGCACCTTTAAAACGTTTGTAATTATAAAAAATACTACATTTTACTTACTTAAAATGTAACAAAAAGAGCATGGAGGTAATTTGTATAAAAATTGTTAAAAAGAAAATTTTAAGAGGCTATTTCATTTGTCCAGGTAAAAGAAGGCTAAGAGCCTTCTTCCTTTAACAAGCATGTATTATGCACCTGCTGTGTACCAGCTAATTGGACGGTGGGATAGAAAGGTATAGCGAATGAAGGATTCCCCAAAGAAATCATGAAAATGAGTTATAGATTTATAACTGACATGACATTCTTTCACAGTGTGGGTATGTGAATATAGTGATGCTTCATGTGGTCAATATTTGGGAATTCCCGAAACATGTTATTTTGCCTAGTGTAATCCTGGAGCTATTAAGTGTGGCAAAACTAAATTATTTTAGTCTTTTTAATCTATAGTACATTATTCTTTTATTTCACTTATATAATTTCAAAAACAATGAGAATTGAATCAGTTCATACTGACCTTAACAGGCTTAAGGAAAGTTTGCATAGATAAAGACTATGCTTTCGAAGTTAGTGAAATATTTGCTGCTATATTGGATTTCTAATCACATAATTTCATTACAATGTAAATGTTGTAAAGGCAACAGATTCATTCTTCACTACTCCCCGGAACCCACATCTTTCAATGTTCTTATCCTCTGGTTAGTAAGCTCCCTAAAGACAGGGATTTTTTTGTCTGTTTTGTTTACTGATATACTGAGGACATTGCCTAGGGCATAGTAGGATTGACTTAAATGAATCTTGTGACCTAAATAAAGATGAGATGACCTACAGATGCCTTATAATCAGACCTACTTGATACCCTCCTAATTGGAACCTGACCATTGAAAAGAGAGCGATTTTTTGCATTACCTGTTCACTGCGGTATTCTTGCACTTACAGCTTTTGTCAGATGAACAGATAACTCTGAACTTTATTTTTAATGACAGAACTTAGTTTTGTTCTCTTGATTGTAGAAGTAACAGCTTCTCATTGGAAAAAAACTCATAGTGCAGAGATGTTAAGAGGACAGTAAAAATCACCCAAACTAAGCCATCTAAATATAACCATTTAATATATACATGAAATATAATTTAATATACATTTGATATAATTTAATACATTTAATATACATTGTCATTTAATAGATATCCATTCCAACAATTTTCCAGAAAAGAAATATATTTATTTCTTAAGAAAACTCAGACCCTACATTATTCTTAATCTTTTTTTTCCCACTTAGTATTTCATAGACATCCTTGTCTATGAATATAATTTATGTAAACTCCATAAAAATTTCCCCAGTGGCTCAGATAGTGAAGAATCTGTGTGCAGTGCAGGAGACCCAGGTTCAAGTCCTAAGTCGGGAAGATTTCATGGTAAGGGTATGGCTGCCCACTCCAGTATTCTTCCCTGGAGAATTCCTTGGTCAGAGGAGCCTGGTAGGCTACTGTCCCTGGGGTCACAAAGAGTCAGACATGACTGAGCAACTAACACTTTCTTCCAGAAAGGATGGGATTTTAATTTTTCTAGTTTTACTGAGATATGATGCTAAAGCTGAAACTACAATACTTTGGCCACCTGATGCAAAGAGCTGACTCATTGGAAAAGACTCTGATGCTGGGAGGGATTGGGGGCAGGAGGAGAAGGGGACGACAGAGGATGAGATGGCTAGATGGCATCACTGACTCGATGGACATGAGTTTGAGTGAACTCTGGGAGTTGGTGATGGACAGGGAGGCCTGGCGTGCTGCAATTCATGGGGTCACAAAGAGTTGGACACGACTGAGCAACTGAACTGAATTTGTGTGAAACATATTTGTATATACTATATTGCAAAATGATTACCACAAAAATTTTAGTTAATATTCATCACCTCACATAGTTACAGATGTCTTCTATAGTGATAAGGACTTTTAAAATCCACTCTCTTAGTAACTTCAAATATATGGAACACTTGTTAGCTATAGTTACCATGCTGTGATGACATCCTCAGAATTTAGCTTCTAATTTGAATTCTGTGTTTTAAAAAGTTATTTTATTTTTAATTGGAGAAGAATTATTTTACAATGTTGTGTTGGTTTCTGCCATAGAACAACATGAAAGTGAGAGTGTAAATTGCTCAGTCGTTGTCTTGACTCTTTGTAACCCCATGGACTGTAATGTAGCCCACCAGGCGCATCTGTCCATGGAATTCTCCAGGCAAAAATGCTAGAGTGGGTTGCCATTCCCTTCTCCAGGAGGATCTTCCCGACCAAGGTATCGAACCCAGGTCTCCCACAGTGCCGGCAGATTTTTTTACTCTCTAAGCCACCAGGAAAGCCCCTCAAACAGCAACATGAATCAGTATACATAAGTCCCCTCCCTCTCCATGCTCCCGCGCACCTCCCATCCCATCTCACCACCCCACCCCTTTAGGCTGCCATAGGGCACCCTGTGTTACACAGTAATTTCCCACTAGCTATCTATTTTATATATGGTAATGGATACCTTTCAATGTGACACTGTCCGTTTGCCCCACCGCCTCCCTCCCCTGCTGTGTCCACTACTCTGTTCTCTGTGTACATCTCTATTCCTGCCCTGAAAATAGGTGCATCAGTGCCATTTTTCTAGACTCCATATATATGTGTTGATATACAATATTTGTTTTGTCATTCTGTTATTCAGAATGAAAGAATACTTCATTCTGTATAGCAGGCTCTATGTTCATCCACCTCAGTTCAACTGACTCAAATGTGCTCCTTTTTATGGCTGAGTAATATTCCATTATATATGTACCACAAATTCTTTATCCATTCATCTGTTGATGGACATATAGGTTGCTGAAAGTTTGTACTTTTGACCACCTTCACCCATGGAAAGAAATCTTTTTATCTACTGTCACTATTTAAATCCTGAGTGCCTAGAGCACTGCCTGGCACTTAGTAAGTGAGAGTGAAGTCGCTTAGTCATGTCCAGCTCTTTGTGACCCCAGGGACTGTAGCCTACCAGGCACCTCTGTCCATGGGATTTTCCAGGCAAGAATACTGGAATGGGTTGCCATTTCCTTCTCCAGGGGATCTTCCCAACCCAGGGATCGAACCCGAGTCTCCTGCATTGTAGGCAAATGCTTTTACCATCTGAGCCACCAGGGAAGTCTCAATAATTATTTGTTGAATGCACAGATCATGTATTTTACAGCAGCTTAGCATTATACATGTTATTGCATAATAATTAACTAAGGAATCTTCTGTGGGTAGGCATGTAGGTCATTTCCAGTATGTATTTTCAAAAAAAACACGAATAAGCATCTTTATATATCTTTGTAAACTTTTCTGATTATTTCTTTGAAAATTCTTTGAGAAAAGGGATTTCTGAGGCAAAAGTATGTATCTTTTTTTTTTTTTTTATAATGGCGAAAAAATGCTAAAAGATTGTTCACGTTGTTCACGTTTGTACCCTCACTGAAATAAACCAGAGGTCCTACTCCACTACTCCTTTTCCACCAATGGATAGTCTTCTCTGTCCTTTTGAATATACAGTGCAGAAAAAAAAACTTTAAAGTTTACATTGCTGTTACTTATAAGACTGAATACAGCTTGATTGGTTTTAGTAATTATTTTTATTTTTGTCTGAATTGTTTACTCATTTTAAGTTCCTTTATGAAGATTGTCTTGTGTTGAATTTTAAGAGCTTATCATATGCTCCTGACATGAACTGTTTTCCCTGTTAATAGTTTATCTTTTAACTTTTTTGATGTTTTCTCATGTACATGGTTCATTTTTGTAAAGTATAATCTTTCAGTTTCTTAAAATTTCTGGCTTAATGTCATGTTTCTTATGTCAAGATAATGATAATTTTTCACTTATGCTCTTCTAGTATTAATACTTTTAGATTTCACCTTTAAACAGTTACACGTGTAATTCCTATGGGATTTATTTTGTTGTGAGATGTAAGGTAGGGGTCTAATTTTTTTTTTCTCAATTTATTATCTGTCTGACATGATAACCATATATTTTATAATCTGTTCTCCCCTCACTGATTTGAGGTGTTTCTTTTACATGCTAAATTCACATACATAGTTGAGTCATGGTTGGAGTCAGTCTCTCCCCTTCTTCTTTCCCTCTCTTCTGTATTTTGGTCTGTTTTGGCCCCTTCTATCAAATTCCTTTATTACAATTAATCACTGTTCTTTCCTCTAACTTTTTTTCTGGCTACTTTCATGCTTATCTTTCCACTTGAACTAATGAGTACATCACTGAATAAAGTTAATGTGTTGGAATATTTATTGATATTGCATTAATTTTATAAATTTATATTGAGAACTCATATCTTTTATATACTGAGTCATTTAAGCTTAGTTTTACTCTCCATTTATTGGTTTTTCTTTTATGTACTGGGGAGAGTTTTCTTAAATAAATCCTATCCATTTTAATGATTTGTTCTTTAGATAGCTTATGTTTCTTTTCTTTTTTAAAGACAAGCTTAATTTATTATCATCAGGTTCAATGAACATATAAAATTACATAAAATTTCAATAGATGTACTCAGAAGAAACATAACCAAAGCAGAGAAAAAGAATTACAAAAAACTGAAAAACTAAGTGATTTCTTTTTTTTAATTTAAATTTATTTATTTTAATTGGAGGTTAATTACTTTATAATATTGTATTGGTTTTGCCATGCATCAATATGAATCTGCCACGGGTGTACACGTGTTCCCCATCCTGAACCCCCACTCCCTCCTCCCTCCCCATACCATCCCTCTGGGTCTTCCCAGTGCACCAGCCCCAAGCATCCAGTATCATGCATTGAACCTGGTCTGGCGATTCGTTTCTTATAGGATATTATACATGTTTCAATGCCATTCTCCCAAATCATCCCACCCTCTCCCTCTCCCACAGAGTCCAAAGACTGTTCTATATATCTGTGTCTCTTTTGCTGTCGCGCATACAGGGTTATCATTACCGTCTTTCTAAATTCCATATATATGCATTAGTATACTGTATTGGTGTTTTTCTTTCTGGCTTCACTCTGTATATAATAGGCTCCAGTTTCATCCACCTCATTAGAACTGATTCAAATGTATTCTTTTTAATGGCTGAGTAATACTCCATTGTGTATATGTACCACAGCTTTCTTATCCATTCTTCTGATAGCTTATGTTTTATGAAGATATTGTAAATGAAATCCTTTCTGAAATCATGATTTTGCTTGTGACTGTCAGAATATGTAAGGTAGAAGCTGTTGATTTTGAAACTAACCATCAGTCTGAATTCTTTCATTTTAAATAGTTTTTCAGTTAATTTTCATCTCTGTAGGTTTTAAAATTATACATCATAAGGTATTTTTAAACAAGGTTTTCAATTATAATTAGATTTGATCAGGTATATTTTGATTACATTATTTTTCCAGTAAGATTTGTTCATTTTTATGTGCTGAAGTTTTATGTACTTGGGTTCCAACTTACTGCTTCTAAGGTTTCACATAGCCCTTACACAATAGCCAAGATACTGATCTTTTTTATCCTTTTTGTTAGGGTTAGAGGTCAGAATTTAGACCAGCTAAGAGTCGGACACGACTGAGCGACTGAACTGACTGAACTGAAGATTTAACTAATGGTTTTGTAAAATCTACTCCTATCAAATTGACCTTCAGATCTTAGATCAGCACTGAGAGAAATAAAGTGATCCATAAGCACTAGACACATATGTACTTGTAAATACTCTAATAGCTACACTATAAAAAAATAAACAAGTGAAGTTAACTTTAATAATATATTTTCTTTAATAGATCCAAAATCTCATTTCACTATGATATAAAAATCAATAATGAAATAGTTTGCATTCTATTTTTACTAGTTTCTAACTCTGCTATGCATTTTATATTTATAGTACGTCTCAATTTAAACTAGTCCCCTTTCACATGCTCAGTTTCCACGTGTGGCTTGTGGTTGCTGTGCTGGTTAGCACAGCTCTAGATTATATCTCTAGCTTGGACTTAAGGATTTGCTAGAGAAGGAAATGGCAACCCACTCCAGTGTTCTTGCCTGGAGAATCCCAGGGACGGGGGAGCCTGGTAGGCTGCCGTCTATGGGGTAGCACAGAGTTGGACATGACTGAAGCGACTTAGCAGCAGCAGAGTTTTTCAGAATATAAAATTTTATAACAGAAATGATGGCTCAAAGTAAGCTTATTAAAAGTACATGTGTAGATATACTTCTCTCTTAAGTAGAGATTAAGCCTTACTTCCTTCCAACAGAAGGCCTTCTCAAATGTCCTCATAAAACCTCACAAAATGTATTAGCGCTTAAATAATACTGCTTGTGACAGCCCTCACGGCAATTTAGAGGTTTCATGTAAATTCATCATGGCATCTTTTAAAGCCTGTTGTTTTGGACCCATTAAATGTAATTCTTTTAAAAAAGATTTGAAAAGACCACTGTACAGAACCTTCCTGTTTTCTTTTAAATATGTGAACATAGGATAGTAACTTTGGGTAGTTTGCCTTTATATACATTGTTGCCATCAATCTTGTTAATCTAAGGGGCTAAGGAATTAGGCTTACTGGGTTATTTACACATTGAATGAACTGGGCAAAGGTAACTGGCTGTTTTGAATTGAGCCTCTTCATTGTTTTGCTTAAGCCCGTCTTTGGGGATGACTTGTCTTGATCCATTCAGGGTTGTACTTCAGGAGACTGGGCTAGTCATGTGGCAACTTAGGTGGAGACTGTTGCTAAGAAGGTCAAAGGCAATGGAGGCTTTGAACCAGGAAACCACTTTAGTGGGCCAGACCTATTTAGAATACAAGATTAATCTTCATGAATGAAGCAAGCAAACTTGTTTGCAAGGGTGAATCAGAGACATGGTTTGCTCTGACACCAGTTTAGAATCATTGAGCTTCTCTAATTAGCGTCTATCTCTGTGGCTAACTCTGGTCTTAAAGCCAACTTGTAGAGGAATTCTCCTTCGAGCATCTGCAGCCCATCTTTTCCCCTTGTCCCTCCCTTACCCCCATGTAGATTTAGCCCTACCCCAGTCTAGAAAACCTTAGCAGTAGGAGACATTCAAGGAGCTCTAATTTACCACTTTGAGGATGTGGCTTGAACCACCCTGTCACCATTTCCTTGACCCTGACTGTTTGTTGCAACAGCTAAAGCTCCAGTACTCGGGGCCCTGCCTGTCTGAGAGAAGAGACCCTGGACTCTGGGACTCTGCCCGGGTGAGGAGTTCAGACACCAAGCCAGCTGCCAGGAGCTCTGAGTATCATTTGCTTTCACTTTCCCCCTTGGTACTCTTGGCCAGTCCTTCTGGACAAGCTTGTGGCCCCATGCTGGAGTGCTTTGGTTCTGAGCGCACCTATAGTCCAGGACCATTTTTCTTGGCACCACACTGTCATTCTAATGACTAGCTGACCCTTCCCAGTGCCCTTCTAGTCTGTCTCATTCTACTTTCATTTTTAAACTCAAGCCCTGTCCTCTCCCTGACCAAAGAAATGAAACCAATGCCTCTCTATAGATTTTACCCAAATTTGATGTGCTGTTTTATACCTTAAGCTTAAGTTGGATTCAGTCCACTCTGATGCCAGAATGGATGTGATGAATGTTCTCAGGTGGACTCACTCAACTTTCATAACTTTTTCCCCACAGTTGTGAGTAAGGTTAGAGAAATGACTTGAGGAAGAGTGACTGTGCCATCTTTAAGTAGAGTGTGTCCAGTGGGGTCAGGGCAGTGGGAGGCTTGTGTAATGTCAGCAGGTTTACAGTCAAGTGCACGTCGGTGGTGTTCAATCGTGGCTGCACAGTGAATCAAATGGGATTGGATGCCTGGACTCACCCCAGGCCAATGGAATCAGTCTGGGCCATCGGGCATATGGACTGAGCATTGATATCTTCCAGATAATTCTGATGTCCAACAGTGTTGAAAAATACTAATGTAGATCTTTGAATTTCCTTGCTTGTGGAGAGAAGAATAGATTATATAAAGTCATATAGATTGCTAGCCAAGAAACCAAGAGCATATGGATATTTTTTTGGGTAAATTTGTCTATTGCCCAGGAACTTAATGGGTCTGATTGTACTTCTCTAAATTTCACCTGTCAGAAATGATAAAGCTTGTATGATGATACTCAGTTATTTGGTTTTGAAGAATTTCTTTAAAATTCTGAATTAAACAGTCAATTCAGTACAACCAAATGAAGAGTAAACACATCCCGTTTATTTTTAGCCGGTTCTATATCTACTCTGGGAGCTTGATGAATATGAGCCTCTCTGCAGTGTCATTTCTGGTTTTTGCTAACCTACTTACTTTTAGCATGTTGTTGTACTTCATCTCTTTATTCACCCTATATTTGTAGCCTACATGTGTGTAGTTATTTGGACCTGGAAGAAATACCTTAACAAATCAGTGAAAGTTTCCAAAACTTCTGTGGCTACTTTCTTCTCAAGGGGTTTATTTTCTTTAGTCTACAATTATTAATTTATCTCACCCCGGTGTTAAAAGATCTTTTGCAGGTTAATGTAAAGAAAACAGAAACTTAGCACAAACCTCAATTTACCTGCCTTCCCTGGTTTCTAAAATGAAGCTCATTTTGAAACTCTTAATGTAGCCAGTATGATTTCTCTGTGGCCTCCTGGATCGGTGCTGTGGTCTGGCTTCAGGGTGTGATGATGATGATTTCAAACTTCTAGGAGTAGAAAACAAACTCCATAGTCCCTCGTTTTGTTATTTAGTCACTGATTTGTGTCTGACTCCTGCGACCCCATGGACTGTAGCCTGCCAGGCTCCTCTGTCCATGAGGTTTCCCAGGCAAGAATAATGGAGTGGGTTGACATTTCCTTCTGCACGGTATCTTCCCAACCAGGGATTGAACCTGCATCTCCTGCATTGGGAGTTGGCATCTTTACCCTTGAGCCACCAATTAAGCCCCTATTGTGCCTTAGGTCAGGGGCTTCCCTGGTGGCTCAGAGGTTAAAGCATCTGCCTGGAAGTGTATTGTGTCCAACCTTTGTGGGATTTTATTTATTTTTTTTTTTTTAATTCTCTTCTATCCTTATCGTTTCTGCATTTAGACTTTTCTTTTTTAGGTGATAATGTTACATATACTCCACAGATGGAAATCTTTTTTGAAAAAGAAGCCAGAATTTGATTGGAGGAGGGGGATGGAGTTCTGAATCACTGGCTCAGTTTAACCCCAGATGGCAGCTCATTCGTGTATTTTGGTTTAAAGTTCAGTGAAAGAATCATTACATGGGTTGGCCTTTTGTTGACTTCTAAGTGAATGTTATTAGCAAAGAAAGAAGGTCCTCTTAATTTCCCCCGGTTCTGTGCTGAATTCCTCTTGATCTTATTAAGTGACTTTCAGGTGAGTGAACTGCTCTATGTTTTAATTTTAACTAAGTCTGAATACCAAGGTCTTCAGTTTGAATTGATAGTTTGATAGTTTTCTTTATAAGATGTCAGACATTTTCCCATATATTCAGCTGGAATTATCTTTTTAAAATAATTCTATTGACTCAAACTAATAGAATCATCATCTTTACTGTTTATACTTCATGTGTCTTTAGCCCGTTTGGTACCCTACAATTTGACATAGTAGCCACTTAAAGAGGAGAGTGCATCTGTTGTGTGACACAAACGAAACTGGAGACTAACTCGCTTAGGGCTGCCCCACTTCCCTAAGTATCTTAAGATATCTTACTGCTCTGTAAGTAATTGACTGGACAGAAAAGGAAATAAGGCACTCAGGGCTCCCAAAGGGACTGGAGTGATATCTGACTTTGGGGTCTTCTGAGCTCTGTGGCCTTGGACAAGTCATATAACCCCTCTAAGACTCCTGTTTCGCTTTCCCCAAATACAGTAAAACCTACCCGTAAATCATCTGTCTCCTGGCTAGAGAGTAGAGCAAGCCCGACTGCACATTGGAATCTTCTGAGGAGCTTCAAAATAGCTGAGGCTTGGATTTTGCCCCAAGAGATTCTGATTTCATCTTGGCAGTAGAAGTTGATCAAAGAATGGTGATTGTGGCTTGAACTACTAGGTATCTGTGGTCAGATGTGGTCAGATTTATAGTATAGTTTGAAGGTAGATCTAACAGATTATTGGTGGGTAGGAAGTAGAGTGTTAAGGATGTTGCAAGCTTGGGGCCCTAAACCCAAAAGGATGGCACCATTTATTAAAATAGAAAACACTGGGATAAAGGACTAAAAACCTCCTTGCATCTTAGAAAAGAGTGGGCTGATCCCCATGTGCCAAAATAGGTATGTTTCAATACATTTTTTTTCTTTTTGGAAAGAGGATTGCTTTTATCCTAAATTCGATCTCCTTCCTCTATCTTCCTTTCTTTTAGTTTTATTTAGAAATTCAGTAAACATAGCTATTAGTACCTTGTTCTGTGTGCTGTGCTTAGTCGCTCAGTTGTGTCTGACTCTGTGACCCCATGGACAGTAGCCCTCCAGGCTCTTCTGTCCGTGGAATTCTCCAGGCAAGAATACTGGAATGGGTTGCCATGCCCTCCTCCAGGGGATCTTCCCAACCCAGGGATTGAACCCAGTTCTCCCACATTGCAGGCACATTCTTTACCAGCTGAGCCACCAGGGAAACCCATGAATACTGGAGTGGGTAGCCTATCCCTTATCCAGGGGATCTTCCCAGCTCAGGAATCAAACCAGGGTCTCCTGCATTGCAGATGGATTCTTTACCAGCTGAGCTATCGGGGCCTATTCCTCGTTTCTATGCATTTTCGAGCAGTATGGATTCATCTCTTTGGAACTGATCAATCTATTGTTTTTTTGGACACCTAGGAACTCTATGGATTCATCGCTCTGGAACTGATCATTCTGTTGCAGAGACTTTTCACTCCATAATCAGAGTTGATGAGAATAGTCTTTATGTCATCATTGTGTTCTTTTGGCTCTTGAGGTATTCCACACTGCAGGAACATCTTTCAGAGTACAAAGTTAAAACACTTGCTATAAAGTAGATGCTAAGCAAATGTTACTTGAATCCGCATCTGGTGAGTGATAGGGATAGGTTCAAGCTGTTCAGATTTTGGAAGCTGAGCTTTTAACATGTTGGCATGGTTTTGAAATCTCATGGAGTTTTCTTATTATCCTGTCCAGGCCCATTGCACTTTGCTCAGCAATGGCCGCAGGTACTCCAGCAGACCTAAGGGGCTGATTTCTTTTTTTTTAAAGACATGGGGGAAATTTACTTTTTACGTTTATTAATTTATTCATTATTTTGACTGCTGGCTCTTTGTTGTAGCGCATACGCTTTCTCTTGTTGAGGCGTGCCAGCTCTGGAGCACAAGCGCTCAGTAGTTACGGCGTATGGGCTTAGTTGCCCCACAGCACGTGGGACCTTAGTTCCCCGATTAGGCATCAAACCTGTATCCCCTGCATTGGAAGGTGGATTTTCAACCCCTGAGCCACCAGGGAAGTCCTAAGGGGCTGATTTCATATTTGTAATTAGTGGTGGTAGCATGTGGAGGCACAGGAATTGCAGTATGAGGCTCTTTCTGCACTGGGTGGTTTTTATTTATGGTGTCAGGAGGTTCTTGAAGCATCCTGAAGCAATCTGGCCTCTCGTCGTTCCTGTTCTGCCTGTGAGCTGGGTAGGGCTGATGGCAGCTGCACACATATATAGGTATCCTTTAATGTCAACCAGCACTGAGCTTGGTCTTTGAAGTCTTTGCAGCCCACCTGCTGGTATTCATACATCGCGGTATAATCTGCTTAGTGGAGGTTTCTCTCTCCTGTTTGAGCCACATCCTGACAAACCGAAGGCAGCTGTGCCTTCTGTGCTTTTGTGGCGCTGACTCTGGTTTCCCTGAGCCTGTCTTGCCTAACCAGTCTTGGTGGGTTCTTTAACACCACCCCCACAGCGCTCACAGCAGCCGAGCCACCCCCAGCCACCTGGGGGTCCACTCCACTGTCAGACAAACACCATGCTCTCGGGGTCATGCTGGAGCTCCCCGGTGCCCCCTTAGGGATGCCCTGTTTTTCTAGCTGGGTTCATGGACTTGTTGGATATTTCACATGCCCGATTGTGGCACAGCTTGTCATCAACAGGCAGAGGAAAGGTTCGCTTCTTTCCTAATGCTGGGTAGTATCCAGTTCTATAGAGTAAAAAGCTGTTCTTGCACATGGTGATTCATGCTGCTGGGCGTGCTGTGCTGACTGCTCCCAAACCACAGATTAGCAGGTAGGCTCTAGTTTCTTCACTGGGTGTTTCTGACACTTGAGACAATGTTTAAAAAATAAAGGTGAATTATATTTTTCTCTCTTGCAAAAGCACAATGGAGATAAGCATGTGCCCATCAAATTCCACTGACTTATTCTGAGAACAGTGCAGCAGCAAAATGATGTACATGGGTGTTTTTGTTTCTTTTTATAAAATGAGAACTAGCCTTGGAATCAGAAGACTGTTAGCCTATCCACCTGTTTTTCTATTGTAAAATGCATCAGTAGCTCTAAAAATAAAAGTTGTAATAATTCAGATAACTTCATGATTGCTTATTATTCCTTTTTCCACTATGCTTCAAAGACTGACTTATTCAGAACTTAAATTCAGTTCTGTCTTCCTGTGATTGTGTTGTGGTGAAATTAATGGCATTACCTTTCTGCAAGCATTTTTATCAACTAATTCAACAATTTTTTTTCCATATACAAAGTGATTAAAACTTGCTCGTGCATCGGCACTATCTTAGTGATTCTCTGATGACTTCATAACTGTCTTTAAAAAAAAAGAAAAAAACTTTTTAAAAAGATGACATCATGGAATTCTGAAGTTGGAAGAAGCTGTGTGCCCTGTCCCTGAGATAGCCTGCTGGCGTTTGGTTATCCAGCTCTGGCTTGAAAACCCCTCAGTGACAGGAGTCACACCCCCTTGTCAAACAGCCCTTTCCACTCTCAGATAGTTCTAATTCTTAGCAAGTTCTTTCTTGCTAAGAAAGCAATAAAAGCAATTAAACCATTTGTTTTCTACATGTCTTGCTGGGCCAAATATGCTCCATATTATATTTACACAGTTGATTCTTTTAGGTGTTAGTGTAGGATCTTCAATTTACTCAGTCTCCCAAAATCTTCCTGAATTGATTCTTTCATGTCATTTGCATATTTACTAATCGTACCAGTATGTTATCCAGTATGAGACAGTATGTTATCCTGTCTCATTGGAACCCAGGCAGTCTGGCTCCAGATCCCTCAGGAAGTTATGCATCTACTTTAACTATCCAGGGATCCCCTTGGATCATAGAAGAGCCCCATGGGACTCAGGCTTTGGGGTCTCTTATTCTATCCAGAGTTGCCCTTGTTTGTTCTCTGTACATCTACTCCATTGTCTTTGTATCTTTGCCGCCCATGTGGCTTCATGGTGGAGTGGCAGGGAAGGCCATCACCCCCTGCAGCCTGACTCCCTGACTCTCCATGCCCAGCCTGGTCCCTGCCCAGTGCCAAGTCTGTGTGCTAGTGTCTCCAGACCACAAGTCCACTTTCCCAGAAAGAAGTCCAACTGGCCCTGCCGGTCAGCTGCCCCTGTTGACCCTAATACCCAGGGTCAGAGAGAACTAAGCAAGGAGAGGGGAGTAGGGGCAGGAGCCAAGGGTGACCCAGGGAAGGCTCCATCAGGAGGGCTTGAAAGAAGTGGGGAACCAAAAGAAAGCTCCAGTAGAAGTTCCTTTATGGATGTTTGTCAACCAGTAGTGAATCTACCGGAGAAGGCAGTGGCACCCCACTCCGGTACTCTTGCCTGGAAAATCCCATGGACGGAGAAGGCTGGTAGGCTGCAGTCCATGGGGTCACTAAGGGTCGGACATGACTGAGCGACTTCACTTTCACTTTTCACTTTCCTGCATTGGAGAAGACAATGGCAACCCACTCCAGTGTTCTTGCCTGGAGAATCCCAGGAACGGGGCAGCCTGGTGGGCTGCCGTCTATGGGGTCGCACAGAGTCGGACACGACTGAAGTGACTTAGCAGTAGCAGTGAATCTACATCATTACCTAATCTTGGGATCCAGTGTCTCAGTGTTTTAAGGACAGTCTAGCCTTGTTGAAGTACAGAATGCTAAGGATTTGGCCAATAACATTATTATTCAGGTTTAGGTAGTGTAAAGGACCTTTTTTCCTGCAGGAGGGTCCCACAACCCGCTCCAGTATTCTTGCCTGGAGAATCCTATGGACAGAGGAGCCTGGCGGGCTACAGCGCATAAGGGTCTCAAAGAGTTGGACACGACTTAAGTGACAGCACACACTCACAAAGGACCTTTTTCATGGGGAAAAAAATTCCCTTCAATCTCTGACTATACATTTTGGGTATGAGAAACACCACTTTAAAAACAATGACCCCCTACTCAATGTTAGCTGAATTCTCAAAGCAAAAGGAAAGTATTCCTTTTGATTTGCAAATTAACTATTTTTAGAAATTACCATAAATCCTTCAGAAGCTGTAGATCCCATTATTAAAATCTGTGAACTTTGAAAGCATGACGATAGACTACACTTTTCATGAACAGTAGTTTATAATGTACAGAATCCATCTACTTTCCTTTAAAAAAAACACTTTGCCCTTTCCCATGGTTCTTCTGTGATTAGTAACACTTTATTTAACTGTTCTGCAAGTTCTCACAGTTTTATAGATTTAAAAATATTGTATATGTGTATACACACACATGCTACAAAATATGAATCTATCGATATTTAGAGCAGCTAGGTACTGCCTTGTCTTTTTTTCTTTTTAAAATAATTCCCTATCATCTCTTTTGCATTAGCTCCTCCAACTACTATTCATTCTAACCTTCCTAGTTTTAGGATAATTATCCCTGATGCCAAATGAAGTGAAGGAGGAGAAGTAGAAATTGAGGAGTTCTGCTTCTTATGATCTGTTAACATCACACCATCCATTTCAGGCAGTGGACCTATCCCATGAATTTACTGTATCGCAAAGGAAGCAAGGAAACGCTTTTGTGGTCTCTTGACATTTTTTAAAACACTTTTCCTCCATTCTTAGGTGTCTGTGCATCTGTTGTTATTTGCTATTGAACGTGTGAGCCTATTTCCAACCTTTCCCGTGATCTTTTAATCTACTTTTCCTTGTCCAAGGCCATGTTATGCTGCAACAGTGGTCTCTGACCACACCTCTCTTTTCCCCAAGACCTTTCACAATTAGTAAGCATGTTACTTCAGCTTTCCGGACTTCTGCCCCTTTTGGGTTTTGATACTAATTTGAAATACATCCTCTTAATCTAGAAGATATATCTGGCTTAGCCTGGTATTCCCCTCCAAATACCAAAAGTTCCTTGGTACAGTTAAGTTTTCTAAACCTTATCACTTCTGCATTGATTAGAATCCAGTCCATGGTAACAATTCCTCATCTTATTTCCTGTACCTTCTCAAGTGGTGAGTTTGCTGCCAAGACGAGTCGATGATGCTTTTAGCTAATTGAGGCGTCTAGGAGATGCCGGATGTGTGTCGGGTGGTTGAAACCCTTCATTGCTAGTTCAGTCTGTTTCTGTGCCAATGTTTAATCTATATTGGGAATATACCACTTATTCTTCTGTCTGACCGAAGGATCTGTGGAATATCCCTAAGGGGATATCATTACATTTCTTTTATCTTTCATTGTTCTCCTTTTTTGTGTTTTCTTTATTATTTGCTGTAACTCAGCATGCCCAAGATGATTGCTTTTCTAGGTTAGTATCCAAAGCTGGGAGCCACAGAAATTAAGTGCTTACTGTGTGTGAGGCCCAACACTAGGCGTGCATCAGTAGGTTGCCGTGTAATACTGCTTAAGATTAGCCTTTCCTCTGAACGTCAGGAATACTTTTTTCAATGTCTATCACTCAGAATTTGTTGTGCTATTTTGGAGCTTGTTGCAATTCAGCATGAATACAGGGAGTGTTAAACCACTTTTTTTTTTTTCCTGTTTTAAACAAGAAATAATGTTGATTTTCACACTTGTTTATTTTTAGATCAGTTCCCAAAAATACACATAAAGAAAAATATCACTTAACCACGTTTGGTAATGATAGGTCCCGAAAGGAAGATATATTCATGGCTATCAGGATGGAGATAAGACTATAAAATTCTGGGAATGTTTAGATGCCTGATAATAATATAGAAAATTTAGTAAACATTCATTGCATGCAAGGGACTGTCTTGAAGTGTTATTTATGCTACTTCTCCATATTAGAATAGCGTACCTGATAGACATGTAGCCTCATGCCTGTGCTGTCCTCAGTGTTTAAGTCAGGTACATCTGTAATATCCAGTATTATTATTCTCAGTTGACGTATACCTCAGGATATAGGTGAACCGATTAATAATGGAGTGGTCAAAAGACCACTGTATATTCAAAGCTTTTTCAGACGATACTTCAAGGAAGATTGGTTAGGGAGACTGCTTTGACATCTAATAGTAGCCACAAGGTAGGAGAAAGCCATGGTTGGGAAGACTATGTTGCGGTGGAATAGGGCCAGTAGAGGAGGAATGGGGTCAGAGGGAGAGGTTAGGTCAAGCCTAACTACTGAATGAATAAATGCATCCATCAGCGTTAAAGCTCTAGAGGTGACTTGGACTTAACCTATTTCCAAATGTTGTCCTGGCTTCTCTGGCCCTCTGACCATCAGCAGTTCTCCATATGAGAAAAAAAGTTTCTTCATCATTTTGAGAAGAATTGTTGGCAGTGGGGAGTGAACTCTTTTGTAACATGAAAAACAATTTTTTGAAGCCGATAACCATATTTTACATCATCTGGGTAAGTGAATATTCTTTGTTATGGCATTTTGTTATAACTTAAATGGGCTTGAAGATAATGAGCTAACATCACAATTGCATAAACAAGAGGGTAAAAAAGAAGAAGCTGGGTGTGTGGGAAGCTTTTTGACTGTTGTGCAAGTTCCTTAGGGTGGAAAGACCTATAGAATCTACTGGACTAAGGACTTGGATAGGGCAGCTCTTAATATCAGAGGAGATCTGATCTATCAAGCAGGGTGTGTTGGGAAGGGTTCCAGGCAGCTTCATGATATTTGGAGGGGGGCAGGGTAATTGCTTGTGGTTCCAGGTCATTGTTCATGCAGAGCAGAAAAGCCAACTTGACTGGGGAACAGAGAATAGGATTCAGCTCACTGAGGAAGAGAGGCCAGGTTTGGGCTCTCTTTTGTCAGTGCTCACCTACATAATTAAATGGACATTGGGACAGGACTTGGCTTCTAGCAGAGGACTGAAATGCCTCTGCTTAAATTCATACTATGGAAGCTTAGCATAATATTCAAGTAGGTAGAATAGTTCCCAGAATCAAGTGAAGAGCTTTTCCAGGAAGATCAAGGAGCAAGCAAAGCAGCTGGACTAATGGACAGGCCTCAGAATCCATCTTATCCGTGCTTATTAGCCTTTTCGTATGTCAAGACGGCAAATTGCCTGTGATTTGCTTAGCATGGGTCATGTGCCCACCTTTAAGTCAAAAAGGGGAATTGTATTTTGAGGGACCAGTCCCACTGCCTACAGTAGGGGGAGGGGAGTTCTCCAAGGAAAACCAACAGCTCTTTTCAGGAGAAGCAGGCGCTGAACTGGAATGATCAGCAGATGTTCACTGCATAGAGCCTAAATCAATATTCAGAATAAGAAGGTGTATTGATGCAATTGAAAATTTCATTTCCCCTCTGGCTATTGTAGTCATGGTATAGAAATTAGAGACACATTGCTGAGTAGCTTCTATTTAATTTCCATGCTTTCAAAGGTGTTTATTTCTTCAATGCCATATTTGAAATTGTAATATGTACATTTTAACCTTTAAAGCACCCAGTTCATTGCTGCCAGAGTAGTGGTTCCTTTCCTTTTGTTCCCTCTCTGTCTGGAAACAGCTGCAGTCAGGCTCACAATCGAATGTTTGAAATGACTGTTCCACCCCAACAATGCAGAATATGGGACTTCAAGTCTCTTTTGTAGCTCTAGTAACTGCTTCTGTATTTCTAATCATATAAACAATATATATGGTAACCACTAAAAACACCATAACTAAAATACAAATGTCTAAATTGTTCAACCAAACATTGTTTTACTCCAGACACTTGAAGCAAAAACAAAAAATTATTAAATGAGAACTTTTAATTTATTTTTATTTTCCCCAGCGAACAAAATGAAAACCTATTAAACCTTGGAAAGGACCATGGGTAACACTCATAACTTCCTCCTGAGTAGTACCTAACTTTAGTCACACCTAAATTCTGCAGCTGTGCCTTTAACGTCTCCAGCTAGTTTTCTAGTTAGTATTTTTCTCTTAGACTGTTGTCCAAAGATTTCATTCTAGCTTGAGAAATGCAAGCAATCAATATGGTCTCTTTGGTGTCTAATATTAGAAGCCACTGAGTAAAAGGATACATATTAATAGTTGGACTCTCCTGAATATGTTTAGGAGGCCATATATATGTTCTGATTCCATTTACAGCCTTACTTATAATTGTGATAAAGTCAAGCCTGCAAAAACACACTGGTTCAGAACCATATTACCAGGCAACAGAATGGTTTTGTGGCTTGTTCTCTTCTCCCTCCCACCTACCCACCTCTGCTTCTGTTGCATAACCCCATACAGATGACAATTTTAGGAAAACATGTACTTATTTGATATTAATTTATAAAATCCTAGGGTAAAATCTGTTATTTTACTCTCTAGATTTATTCACTGGTCCCAACTTTAATTGTCATCCTCCCAAATTTTAAACATTAGTACCTACCTCAGTAGGTCCCTAAGACTTTCGTTTTTCTCATCTCAAACGTTTTGAAGGACAGAGTATCTCTATAATCTCTGGATAGAGGATAGGGTGACAGGGACCGGTTGGATGATAGTATTGTGCTACATTGCTAACATTATCACTTAATCCTCATGTGAACTTTATTTTATGTGAGGAGGCTGCGGCTCAGATATGAAATAATTTGCCCAGTGCTATATAGAAGTGTCAAAATCTAAATCTGAACACAGGTCTTAACTAGAAAACCTGTTCCTTCTCCCCACAGCCTGCCTGTTTTATTTCAACAGGAAAAATAGTGGCTGGACTATTTATGTGTGCATGAAGAGCCAGGCACTTATTGTCTGGAGTGCCTTTTACATATCCATTATCTCATTTAGTCTGCACAAAATCCTGTGAAAGAAGGTAGGCAGTCAGAGCTAAGTAATCCATCTAAGGTAACCATATCTCACAACTAGGGACCTAAACCATCTCTCTGACTCCACAGTGTGTGCCCCCAAGCACTATAATGCCTTCCTTGATTAGACTGTGTTTCTGTTATTATTGTTGAACTTGATATAATTAGAAGAAGATGTGTGCTATCTAAGGCTAGAGTTTTCTGGCTGCAAAGAGAATTCTATGAAGTGGTTAATCACTTGGTGTATTTAAAGTCCTAAATTTCTTTCCAGTCTTGGGCTTTGGTTTGGAGCATCAGACAGTGGGTACATGTGACATCAAACAGGATGAAAGGATGATAGACATGGAGAGGCTGTGAGGGGCAGACCAGCTCCACCGCACAAAAAGTGCCAAGTATAATCCACTTCATCCCCGTCACCACGGGCTCACCCACTCCTCATCGTCTTACTGAATTAACTTGGCCTCAAAACGATCTTCCTACCTAAAACTTTTCTGTGGATTCCTACTACACGAAGGATATAAAGTCAAGTTTCTTATCGTTTCTGCCAGCCTGGCTCTGTCCCTTCGTGGTTGATGGCTCCCCCTGTCCACAACCACTGGTCCTCCTGTTTCTGGAAATGCCAAGGCCATGCTTGCCTCCTTGGCTTTGTTCCTGCTCTTCCCTGGTTTGGTTCACACTGTCTTTTTTCTTTTCTCATTGAGGGCTCAGCTCAGCCTCTCCTTGGAGAGGCCTTCCCTTGCTGCTCAGTAGAAAGCTCCAATAGCAGTAATGACAACAGCAACAACAGTGAGAACAGCTAGTATTTATTGAGCTCTTCTTACTGAATGCAAAGCCTTGCTCTCTATACCTATTAACTACCATGTCCTTCACAACCCTCCTTTGAGGTCAGTATTATTATCAAGTCCATTATATTGATGGTGAAACTGAGGCACAGAGAGTTCTGGCCATCATTTGTCAATCACCCGTTTTACTTCCTTCATCCTACATATCATGATCTGTAGTTATTTTGCTTTCTTCTTGAAAGTAAGTTCCTAAGAGAAGGGAACCTTCTTTTAAGCTGTTTCTTCAGCTTAAAAAAAAAAAAGTGCCCGGCTCATCGTAGGCCCTTAACTATGTTGAATGAATGAATGAGCAAATTGGGTCATGATGTTTATGACAAGAAATGGAAATTTTCAGAGATGTGGTTTTGCTGTAATTGTGTGAGAGGGTGCAAAGTCTTTCACCTTAAGTGTTGAGCATTTTCCTTCTCTACTCATTATACTGTGTGCATTTAAGCACATAACCGTATATCTGGGCAGAGGAAGAAAGGAAAACTAGGTGTCAACATACTTGGTCACCCAGTAGACACTGGTCAGTGGGTGGGTGCCAGGTGGATGCTGGCAACAGACTATAGTCACCACTTATCTTTTCAAATGTGGAGACTCAACTGGGAGTACAAAGCACCATTTGACCCTGTGCCTGTGTTTTGGCTGCTGATTATGTAAAGCAGCTGATACTCTGAAACATCTGGCTCAAGTAGGGAGATTTGTTTTTTTTTTTAATTTCCCTGTTCATCTGAACAAATGAGGTATTCACTGTTTTCTTCTTGGTGCTCTGCAGATTCTAATTTCACAGGATTTTAACGCTGAAAGAGATTGTCAGATTACAGTGAGTCCCTACATAGGAACAAATTCTGTTCGGAGAGAGTGCTCGTAAGTTCAGTTTGTTCATAGGGCTGACAGTCGGGCATACAGTACTGTACTGTAATAGGTTTAGAATGCGTTCACATCTTTGAAATTTTGCAACTTGAGGGTTCATATGTAGGGGACTTCCTGTATTTGCTTACATTTCTCATTTTACAAGGAAAGGCAATAGCCCGTAGGGATTGTGTGCACAGGGTCACATAAGTCCTTAGTGGAAGAACTAGAGCTCACCTCACAACTACTGGGTGAGTTTAATAATAAATGCTGTCAGGGGAGAATGAACCAAGCGTTCACTTCGGGGCCATGACTGAGATGCTGTCCCACAATCATCTTACGTTTTCTTGATAATGAAAATTATTCTTGAAAATTGAAATAGTCTGCAAGAGGTTGTTCCTTCTATATCCTTATTTAGTAACACAAAGTAATATCTAGTACATTTCAGTAACTAAAAATCATGTGTGACTCTGTTTCCTTATACTGAAATTACTGATCCTTCAAAAGTCTTGAGGTAGCATTTGGTCATTTTATAACCAAGAATGCAGAATTTGGTCTAGTAAAATCCCCAGGTTGATATGTGCTTAGGAAATACTAAGTAATTTTATCATTAATTGAAATAAACTATAATGCAGAAAACAACTGCTTTTCTGCTGGGGGAAATAATCAATTAGGATATTGAAAACACAAAATATGAAATTTTCAGCATATCCAGAATTCTGAACTAGAGAATCATTGTCTATACTGTTTGGCCTTTCCTTTATGTCAATAAAAGCTAGCCCAGAGTAGTTTATTTGGGGAGACTGGTTTGATTCTTGCTGGTCTTAAATGGGAAGAGAATTTGAAAAAGAATATATGCGTGTATAATATATGTATAACTGAATAACTTCACTGTGCGCCTGAATTGTTAATCATCAACTTTGCACCAATATAAAGTAAAAATTGTTTTAAATAGTAAAACTAAAGGGAGAAAAGATGTTGTAAACTTTGGGGAGTATCACATCAAAATAAGCTGAGCTATTTCAGAAGCCACTATTGAGCCCTTGCTCATTTGTGATCTTTAAAGAGTGAGCTATGTGAAAGTGGCTGCAGAGGTTTTTCCTGTAGAACTGTTAGTGTCAGAAGAGTAGTGATGCTTTAGTGTATGTCACATGCCTGACTGACACTGAGGACAATGGGGCAAATGCCTGAGTGATCCTCCTGGAGAATCCAAAATGTGAAAAAGGACTGTGTATTTGGTGGCATGGTCATCATTGGCTTGTGTACATGGGGGCCGTGTTGAGTTGCTCCCAAGAACTTGCAAAGGGGAAAATGAGCTTGCCTTCTTTTTTCTGTGTAAGATCAACACTTGCTAGGAGCAGAGTTCTCTGCATGAGGGGCACATTTGTTCCTAGGCCTGCAGGTTTTGATGGTAATCCCACTGGCAGATTAAATGTCAGTTTGAATTTGGAGATGGAGATGGTCTGGAAAAGACTGAGTCATGGAGTTAAAAAACTGGCAGTACTCTCCTTAGCTCTTTGGAGGGAAGGAGATGTATTGGCCGACAGATTTGGTATCCTAGCCCCATTGCCAAGGTATTCTGACAGGCTGTGAATTTTTTGGTCCTACAGTGCGTTGACCCCTGTTGTGGAGTTGAGCGCATCAAGCCATGCTGGCTGAACACCATTTGGCTCATGTCATGTAGCTACCAGTAGGTTGCTTCATGTACTCAACAGACACCATCACTTGGTCATTGGACTTTCTACATAGGCCAACAGGGGGAGAGTTCATCTGATTGTGGGACTTCAATTACTCTAGTTCCTATGGCAATTATTTCTCATCATAAACTTACTAATTGTCATTTTGAATTTATGAGTCAGTCTTACAGGCTTGGATAACCTGTGTCTACAACTAAGACAAAGATCTGTTCTTGATATATAGTTAAATATGTTTTTTGCTCATCTGTTAGTTCTTCAGATACTGAGTGCTTACTCTAAGCCATGGGTATGCTATTTAGAAAACTCAGTGAAACAGGGGAAGCAGATGCAATAACAATTACAGAGTAAGGAGTGATACCTAACTCCTCAGCTGAGAATATCCAGTTATGTAAAGTAAGTACAACTAGAGATCAGTTCAGAACAGAGTGGAGAGCTAGTTTTCTGAGGCTCTTTGTCTAGCAAGGTACCATTAACTGTATACTATGGTCTTTGTGCTGTCATCAGGGAAAATCTAATGAAAGATTTTTAAAACTTTTAATATTGCTATGTCTCTATTTGATAATCCATAACTTGGTCTGTTCCGGCTGCTATAACACAATACCATAGACTAGCTAGTTTGTGAATAACAAATTAATTTCTCACTATTCTGGAGGCTGTGTGTGTGTGTGTGTGTCATTCAGTCATGTCTGACTCGTTGCAATCCCGTGACTGTAGCCCACCAGGTTCCCCTGTCCATGGAATTCTCCAGACAAGAATAATAGAGTGGGTTGTCATTTCCTACTTCAGAGATCTTCCCCGACCCTGGGATTGAACCTGGATCTCCTGCACTGCAGGCAGATTTTCTACCATCTGAGCCAGTAAGGAAGCCCTTTATGGAGGCTGGGAAATCCAAAATCAAGGCACTCGCAGATCTGGTGTCTGGTGAGGGCCCATCTCTGGTTAATACAGGATCATCTTCTTGCTGTGTCCTCACAAGTGGAGGGGGTAAGGGATCTCTCTGGGATTCTTTTAAAAGGGGAACTTTTAACTCTTATTATGGTCCCACCATCATCTTGAAAAAGTTTCTCCTCCTGATAACATCACATCCAGGGTTAGGGTTTCAAACTATGAGTGTTTGGAGAAGACAATCCCTATATGAAATTTTGATTGTATACACTAGGGAGAAAAATCCATTATGTTTAAAACATGGCATAGTGACTGATAATTATTAACTGTGTGACCAGGGATGGGCAAAGCTACTACTAAGTCTAAAACTGTACCATGAGCTTGACAGTATCTGATTTGGAACCAGGTGACCTCCAGAGTGATGAGTATACAATGTAATTGTCATATTGTATCTCTCTATGTAGAAAGCTTTCGGTGGCTCATTGCCAACCGGAGGATGCCACCCAAACTTCTTGACAAACCTGAGAGGTCCTTTGAAACCTGGCCTCCGTGCTTCTTCAGTGCCATATCTCACCCGTCTTTACTTTGCCTTTTGTGTATTCTTCAGCAGCTTTGTCCTGTTTGTACTGATCGGCACACATGACACTGTTTCTCTCCTTCCTGGTTCCTATGCTACATTCCCTCCACTTTGTAGGAAGCCCAAAATGTTTTCTGGTTTCACAGAGTAACAAAGGCTTCCCTGGTGATTCAGACGGTAAAGAATCTGCTTGCAGTGTGGAAGACCCAGGTTCAATGCCGCAGTTGGAAAGGTCCCCTGGAGAAGGGAAAGACTACCCACTCCAGTATTCTTGCCTGGAGAATCCCATGGACAGAGGAGCCTGGGAGCTATGGTCCATGTGGTCACAAAGAGTGGAACGCAACTGAGCGATTAACACTGGAGTAACAAAGCCCCACTGGCAAGCTTTTATTGCCGAGTAGTTACCAGCACTTAACTGGGATTGGTGACTTTATCAGTGGGTAGAGAGGAATTGACTTGCTCTCAAAATGGCCTCCTAACCACTCCTTTGTCCTTAGGTTTTTATTCAGCAAACAATTATTAGGTACTTGCTGTTTGTTGGTACTGGTGTTAGAAGATGAGTGACAAGCCAGTAATTGCCCTGGGGAGTTGCATGCTGAAAGAGGAGGCGGACTCAAGGGACAGGGAGGTACAGAGGCCTGTGGGAACACAGCGAAAGCTTGCTGCCTTTAACACGGAGAATACTTCAGAAGAGACCTCCCGTTGGCAGGGCTTTTGGGAGGAGTTGGCACTGGCGAGGCAGAAAAGAGAAGAAAAGTGAGTTTTTGAGATCAAGTATTGTTGGCAACTCTTTCTAGGAAAGGAGTAAGGGACCAATTTAATTCAGTCTTATTTATTTCTCACTAGAGAGTAAAATAAGTAGTTTAATTTTTTTCTGTTCTTCTCAAAGCTGTATGTAAAAGTGTTGTCAACATTACAGCAAGATGTTACCCAATTGAAATTGCCTGTATCTATTTACATTGTTTTAGTGACTGTGGGATAACTGAAGATAATCTTAAGAAACTTAAATTCATCTGTGAACATAAATTCTAATTACTGAAAGATTAAGATGATATCAGTGAGTTAGATCATTGTGATGGTTACCTGTTTAAACCTTACTGTTTGTCTTTTTCTCTATCTTTATCCACAAAGATAGAACAAAACCCAGAAATGCATTAAATGGTATGTTTAACATTTCAGAATGTATTGTCATTACCTCTATGTTGTTAGTCTTGTCTAAAACTATAAACCATTTTAGAATTTGTGCTATTTTGGACATGTTTATATGTAATGAAAGAACTAAGTTGAACATTTC
Organism: Redunca redunca; assembly: GCA_006410935.1. Classification (NCBI taxonomy): domain Eukaryota; kingdom Metazoa; phylum Chordata; class Mammalia; order Artiodactyla; family Bovidae; genus Redunca; species Redunca redunca. Next base: position 135,595 of record SJYQ01000731.1, read on the forward strand.
TGGGGAAGAGTACAAATTTAAAATGGATGTTAACTGTTTTTGAATTGGGTCAGCTTTGACATGACTCTTAAATGCTGCCTTTTATTAATAAATGTGGTAGAAATGTTCAATGTGGGGGGGGGTTCTTTTATTAAAACAGAAACACACCAATAAAGGGGGAGCATATGGGCTTCCCCGATAGCTTGGTTGGTAAAGAATCCACCCGCAATGCAGGAGACCCTGGTTTGATTCCTGGGTCGGGAAGATCCTCTGGAGAAGGGATAGGCTACCCACTCCAGTATTCTTGGGCTTCCCTTGTGGCTCAGCTGGTAAAGAATCTGCCTGTAATTCAGGAGACCTGGGTTCTATCCCTGGGTTGGGAAGATTCACTGGAGAAGGGAAAGGCTACCCACTCCAGTATTCTGGCCTGGAGAATTCCATGGACTATATAGCCCATGGTGTTGCAAAGAGTTGGACACGACTGAGTGACTTACACTTTCAGATAGCTTTTAACAGATTTTAGGCTCTATGATAGTTAGGAAATGTGGTTTTGGTCTGGATAATACAATGAAGCATTTCTTATCAAATAAGAAGAGTCTCTCTCTCTCTAAGGTTATGAGAAAACTGATGATGTTTCGGAGAAGACGTCACTGGCTGACCAGGAGGAAATAAGGACTATATTCATCAACCAGCCCCAGCTGACAAAATTCTGCAATAACCATGTCAGGTAGGAACTACCAAAGAATGATTGGGACCAGCTACCACAACAGAACTTGGGTGGGCATCTCCCTGGCCCGGCTGAAATGAAAATACTTGCAAGGAGCTTTCATTAAATCAGTTTAATATTTAAGAGCTTCATGAAGGAGTGCAGATCAGCTGTTTCTCTATCTTCTAGCCAATAAAGAGATGTTAATAAGAACCTAGAGGTAGGAAAGAGCAGAAAGGCTAAGCAGCCATATGCTGCCGATTCTGTTTATAGTATCTGAGTAATGAAAGCAGTTCATGGGTGGAGGTGTGTTTGTCTTAAACCTGTTAATAGACCTGTGAACTATTGTTTTTGATGAACAGGTTTTCACCTGTTCTTCACTTTTAAAAGAAGTCTTTGCAATTCTCTCAGAACTCCTTTGTGTTAAATAGTCTTTAAATATTGACTTTGGATGCTTGCAAAATTTAGTGTGGTGTCCAGGAATGGAGGGTGTGAGAATTCCTTCACTGTTCTATTTTCCTTCCAACAATAATGTAAAAGTATACCTCTTAGAAGCACTGTTCATTGAGTGGCTCCTGGAACCAAGTGAATGCCACCCCCCTATCACCACCACATGCCAGCCCAGTGGTTTCCTGGTGACAGGAACTCCTAGATTTGTGAAATGACCATTTACAATTAATGTTTACACCTTCAAATTCTAGAGTAACTTTTCTGACCTTGTGTTATGTGGTCAATCTTCTATTTAATTAACAAGAGGAAGATTGGATGTTTCTGAGGCCTAAATGATGGTATCTTCCTGATTATGGACACATCTGATGTGTTTAGTGTGGAGTCCTATTCAAGTTTCTAGAGCAGCAGTGAAGAAAATTCAAGCAATTCAAGTGAAACTCCCCGTTTCACTGCAGTGGTCCAGGGAAGCCATCTCAATGTTATATTTCTGGTCCTGCTCAAATTGTTGATTTTGGGGGGCAAGATTTTATTTTCTATTAACACATTATACACTATCTTAGCTAAAGTTGCTCTTCTTTGTAAGCCATTGCTAGTAATGATAACAAGGGAATTGGCCAAAGAGAACAAAGGAAACTATGCAGAAAATTAAACTCTTACTACTTAGACAATTCCTTTTGTTACTGAGTCTCAGCTTGTGCTGCTTGCCTTGGGACAAGCCAGTAATGGAAAGACAGGTTGTTGGAAAAGGAATAATGACTTTATTCAGAAAATCAGCAACTGAAATGGTGGGCTCATGCCCTCACAGAGAACCATCTTGCCTGAGTTAGAGTTCAGGAGGCTTTTATACTGAAAGTGGGGGGAGTTAAGTCAGACACTTCTTGGTTCCCATCATCGTCAGAGAGGATGTGTTAATTTCTTCTTGCAGGCATTTACAAGTGGGCATGGTCAGGACGTTTCCTGTGAGCTAAACAAAGGTATTTTAGCTTACTGCTCATTACCTAGGAGGTAGGGTTCAAAGAGACAGGCTATTATGCATCATTTAAGCTTGTAGGAAACATCCCTTTAGTGATTAACTTATAATATTGTAATTGAAAACAAAAGATTCTTTCCTATTACACTTTCACTCCTTTTCACTGAGGTTAATGACCATTTGCAGTAGTCTTCCGGTTTAAAACAAAGGGCAGTTGTTCATCATCTAATTTTTTATATGGTAATAATAGAATTTTGTAAATGTGGGTGCTATTTGTGGAGTAAAGTCTTATGCTACTTTTCATTTTTGTTTTCTAGCACTGCAAAATACAACATAATCACATTCCTTCCAAGATTTCTCTACTCTCAGTTCAGAAGAGCCGCTAATTCATTTTTTCTCTTTATTGCACTGCTCCAGGTAAAGTCATGTTGTAAAACTTGAGCTCAGAATAACGTGTCAGATATTAGTAAATGTGTTTCCTAAGCCCATGACCAGTCTTCTGAAGCTTATCCAAATGCAGATAGATAAGCTGGTTTGGGTGGGCGTTTCTGACTCCTGCTGTAAGCCAGGTCAGAATCCTGCTGCTACCTCTTCAGGCCTTTTGATTCATTGTCATCAGCTTGTTTTAAAGTGAAGTAAAGTAGTATGGCAAGGGCTTTTCATTTTGGATGGTGAAGAGGGATTGGATTTTTTCTCAAAATAGTAATTTATCTTAGGAACAGCAATATTGTCAATTACTTTAGAAGGCAAAAGTTCCATTTTTAAAGCTTTTTTTGTTTTGAACTTGGGTTAGTTGTAATCAGAAAGAAAGGTTTATTTTATTAAAAAGTACTGTATGTTCATGTAAAAAGAGTAAGAAAATACAACAAAGCATGAAGAAAAAAATTGAACCTCTATTATTTCATCACCAGGAAAACACAGCTACTCTCTTAAAATTTGGGTGTGTATCCTTCTGGTCTTTTTTTTTTTTTTCTATCCCAAGCATTGTTAATTGACTTTCAAAGGGGGGGATTGTAAAGTATATCTTTTATTATCTGCTTACCCATATAGTAATATATGGATATTTTTTCCCATGTAACTCATTGTATTTTTAAACTACCATTTTTAATGGTTTACGAAATTTTATTGGCTTGGTCAAAAAGTTCATTCAGGGTTTTCCATAAGGTGTTATGGAAAAATCCGAACAAACTTTTTGGCCAACCTAACTGGAGAAGACGCTTGAGAGTCCCTTGGACTGCAAGGAGATCCAACCAGTCCATTCTGAAGGAGATCAGCCCTGGGATTTCTTTGGGAGGAATGATGCTAAAGCTGAAACTCCAGTACTTTGGCCACCTCATGCGAAGAGTTGACTCACTGGAAAAGACTCTGATGGTGGGAGGGATTGGGGGCAGGAGGAGAAGGGGACGACAGAAGATGAGATGGATGGATGGCATCACTGACTCGATGGCCATGAGTTTGGGTAAACTCCGGGAGTTGGTGATGGACAGGGAGGCCCGGCGTGCTGCAATTCATGGGGTCGCAAAGAGTCGGACACGACTAAGCGACTGAACTGAACTGAATATTGAATGCATATGCTGTAATTTAGTTAACCAGTCCCCCTTAGTAGGTGTTGGTCCTACACACGACTGCTTCCATGAAACTAATATCCTCTCTTCCAGCTGCTTACTAGATTTGAACAAATTGCCTCACCTAGTGTTAGTCCTCCAAGTTAGTAAAATCGATGAAGCATATTTTAAGAAGCATTAAGACTTTGTTGTTTTCAAATGTATTATAAACTTGCTAGTTTTAGTGAATTTCTCTTCCATTTTTATTTATTTTTTTCCTTCAAATAGCAAATACCTGATGTATCACCAACAGGTCGCTATACAACACTGGTTCCTCTCTTATTTATTTTGGCTGTGGCAGCTATCAAAGAGATAATAGAAGATATTGTAAGTACTTGTTTTTTTCATAAATGTAATACTGTTATTTTATGTACATATTTTAAAATATCAATTTCTTCCTAAGTGTTTTATTCTTGATACAGGCTATTTAAAATACTCATTCATCTTAAAAGTGTTTAAGATAATGCTCCCATTCCTGGAGTTAATTCCTCTTGATTTCTATAGGATTAATATTACAGAATGCTTGTTACAGTGATCTGTTAAGTTTGTGCCTTTGTGATGAAATAAATTAATTGGAATGTAGTAATTAGCTTGGAGAGAAAATTATAGTTGAACATTATTTTCAAGACTGCTCAGTTTCAATTTGAAGGTTATTTCAAGTTATAACACCATAACCTCCAAGTTAACTAAAGGTAAAAAGTGTTTCGTATTTTTTTATTTTTCCATTTTCCATAGTTTCACCTCATTAAACACCTTTGATTCTTTTTCATCTTTTTTTTTTTAACTAGTTCTCAGTTTCCTTTTATTTTATTAAAGGAAAGTAACAGCAAATTTGCTATTTTTATTATTCTGTAGTAGTAAAGAAAAGGGGAAGTCAGTCAGTTTCCCCTTGATAAAATAAGTTGCCCAAGATAAAATTAGGCTTTTCTTTTTCCTCTGTTTCACCGTTATTTTAGCTACTTTAGTTGAGGAAGCTAGTATTTTTTTTTCTATGCCCTTTAAATACATTGGCTGTCTGAAATGACCATCTGTCAAGCCTTAGGCAAGTCAGATGGTAAAATGAGGAAAGGCTGAGACATTCTTTAGAAAGCTCCAATGTAAAGTTGTACAAATATTGATATTATTTTGTAAAGAATCAAATTGGGATCTCATGAAGAACACATGAGCTGTAGCATTGTTAGGCCAATTAGAAATGGGTCAACTGACCACAGAGATCATCAGCCTCAAAAACATCCAAGTATCTAGGAGTACAAACAGAGGTTGTATGTGTGTGTGTGCCTGTGTATAAACCATCATTATCTCTAGTTGAAAATGGCTTCCTTACTGTGACCACTAGCTGAAAATTCATGAGACTCTTTTCTTGCCTGTATCACTCTGTGCAGACTTACACTCCTTGACTTGCACTTGGCAGTCCTTGAGAACTGGTCTTTAATACAATCATCTTTCTTTGCCTTATGTACTCCCCTTTCTTCCTCTGTTTAGCCTAATTTTCATTGAGTACCTCTTATTTGCTAGGTTTTGTGCTGCTGTTTTTGCCTTTTTTTTTTTTCATTTAATTCCTTCAGTGACTTTGAAAGCTAGATTTTAGCTTCATTTTAAAGTTCAAAAAGCCAAAGCTTAGAGAGGGTGTGTAACTTGTGCAGGAAACTGTTAAACTCGGAATTCCATCCTATCCTATGCTTTTCCTCTGTATTAGTGTGGTGAGTCACCAACAATAATAATAACATTTATTTAGCTTCAGGGAGATGGAGGAGACGTGGGTTCAGTCCCTAAGCTGGGAAGATCTCCTGGAGGAGGAAATGGCAGTCCACTCCAGTATTCTTGCCTGAAGAATGCCATGGACAGAGGATCCTAGCAGATGATGGTCCAGGGGATCACAGAGAGTCTAGCATGACTGAGCCCACACTACAGACATAACAACCTTCGAAAGATTAATGCTATTTTATAGATTAGGGAGAGGAGGCACAGAGGGGTAGGGTAACTTGCTCAGGGTCACAGGGCTAATAACTGAGACTGTCAGAAACCAAATAAGACAGTTTGGTTCCAACGAGCTCTTCCTTATAATCACTGCTATAAGCTATTTTTCCTTTTTTTCCCCCCTCTTTTCTCTAGAAAAACTGCAAGTTCTCTAGCTATTGTTTCTAGTATCCCTTTCTATGAAAATATATGGTAAATAAAATGGTAGGCAAGAAATCTGTTTGCTTGTTTTTAACAGAACTCTTATTGGCATAGCATAATAATTGGGTACTCTTGGGAAGCAGCTAACCAGGCAATTCCTGAAGGGTGTAATAATAGTTTTGTGGGTAATAAGAGCCTTATGTGAAGTAGTTTTCCAGTAAAAGCATTTTAAGCAATTGACTAAAAATGTTCTGTAGGAGTGGTTTAATAAGTTTATATCAACCTGTAAAGTAATAGGAAGATTGAAATGTTACTTTCTAGAGAAGGAAGAGCAATCAAATAATAGTCTAGATAGTTGGACAGAGTATCAGTAATTATTAATACATTCATTTGTTCATTCATTCAGCAAAAATGTATGAAGCACTGCTTAGATGCCAGGCATTCATTAGGATTTCTTTTTGGATGTGTTAAACTTTAGCTGCAGTGATAAATCATGTCCCAAATGTCAGTGTCTTTCACATAAGTTGATTTTTCATGTACTCGAAGACACTGCAGGTTTTTGTCCAGGAGGAAGGCAGGGAGGGAAGCCCACTGTTCATGTCGCCACTTAGGAATGCAGCTGAATCAGGGCTCTGCTTTGGGGGATATCAGTGGTCACCAGAACAGAGGAGGAGAGAGAACGGAGGGCCTCACTTCTTGTACATTTTGGCCCAGAAATGGTACATATCTCATCTGCTTACAGCATGATATTAGAACAATATACGGCACAAGGGAGCTGTAATCTCAGTGTCCATAGATATTTGTGGTTGTTTAGTCACTAAGTCATTTTCGACTTTTGAGAGCCCATGGACTGCAGCCCGCCAGGCTCCTCTGTCCGTGGGATTTTTCAAGCAAGAATACTGCAGTGGGTTGCCATTTCCTCTTCCAGAGGATCGTCCCAACCCACATCTCAAACCCGCATGTTCTGCATTGCAGGTGGATTCTTTACTGCTGAGCCACCAGGTAAGCCCTGCCCATGGAGACAGAGGAGAACTAGATATTGGGCTTCCCTGATAGCTCAGCTGATAAAGAATCCACCTGCCATGCAAGAGACTCCAGTTCGATTCCTGGGTCCGGAAGATCCCCTGGAGAAGGGAATGGCTATGCACTCCAGCATTCTTGCCTAGAAAACTCCATGGACAGAGAAGCCTGGCAGCCTGCAGTTCATGAGTTCCCAAGAAGTTGGAAATGACTGGCAATTAACACTTTTGTTAACAGCTAGTATGAAAACAAAGTATCTTAGATTAAGTGGTGTTGTAAAGATAAAGAAATATAGAAAAATGAACTCAATATATATTTAAGAATAAAATTGACAAGATATTACCATCTGACATTCTACATATCCTACTTATTTTATTACTGCTTCCTCTCTAACCACTAGTGTGTAAGTTCCCTGAGTGCAAGAGTTTTGTCTTTTGTTCATTGCCATATCAGCAGTAGTGATAGGATCTGACACAGTGCTTTGCCAACATTTATTGAATGAAGAAATAGATTGCATGGGAATGAGAAAGAGAGAAAGTACTTATGAATCTCAGGTTCCTGGTTTGTGTAAGTGGCTGCTATATGCTTCCATATCTGAGACAAGTAGCAAGTCTTGTTTTGCTACTTGGGATAAAATCAGAGATTACCCTTTAGACATAGTTTGAGATGCACTTAAGACTGTCTTAAAGGAAACTATCAAGGAAGCCACTGAATCTAACCTTCTGGAGCTCAGATAAGAGTCTTGACTGGTATGTTTGATAATGATTATCATTGAAATTATAGTTATAAATGAGCTGAGAGAGTATTGAGGGAGAAGTAGAGAAGGCAGGGAGTAAGCCTTGAGGAAATCCACCACTAAGAGCTAAAGAAGAAAGTAAAACCAATACAATATTGTAAAGAAAAAATATTAATAATAAATAAAAATAAAAAAGAAGAAAAAGCCAAAGTGCAATTAGAGCACCTGGGCTTGATGTCTTAAGACATGCCTTGTGAAGGAAGGGTTCCCAGAATGAAGGGGTGGTCAGCGCTGCATACTTAGGTACCATAAAGTTCATGACACAGTTTATACAGTACAGCTTATAGGAGCACTGTCAATCAAATATTGATAATATTAAGTCATTCACTAGTTCTCAGTGATATTAAATGAATTCTGATTACAACACAATAGAGGTATTTTAATTTAAGGAATAGCTATATACATTTCTTCCAAACTAAGTTTTAAAAGGAATAGGATCTTCTTTGGAAACAAAGATGCTTTCTTTTTGTAGTAATATGATTAGAATCTATTTGGGTTGGATCCTTACATATATTCAACACAACTATGTCTCAACAAGTAACCTAATTTATTGTGTGGTCGGAAGGTTGAGGAAGGAGAGGCTCATGTATAAGAATTCTCTGCAGATGGAAAGTAATATTCAGGATCTCCTTAAGTTTCACTAAGATTAAATTTCCAGTTTAAGTGGAATGTTTCATTAATTAGCTTTTATTTGTCTCTCTCAGTTGGAAATCTAACCATTGTCTGTCATAGATGTGCGTTGTTTTGAAAATATTGGCACCACCTTCAAATATCTAAATTTCCCTTGGACTATTATTTTGGGCCAAAACTTATTTTGGGTTGCTTCCTAATTTTCTAAGATCATTTTTAACAACAACAAAAAAGAGTAAGTATTTTAGAGTTTTATCAGTCATAAAATATTCTCCACTGATGGTGTAGCGTTAACAGAACTTTAAAAATTTATTTGAGAACCTTTGCTGTCAAATCATGTGCTTACTTTTGGAAACAATAACGTGTCTATTTAAAGTCTGCATTATGACACTTATTAGCAAGTGTTTTATTATGGGAGAGAATTGTAGTGTGTTCCTACGTGTGGATGTGGCAAGAATCATTTTCAGCAAGCCTTCCGCAGAGGCGTTCTGAATGCCCAGTTTGCATTTTGCGCAGATCAGTGGCTGATTGTTTGGATGGACTGAGCTCACACTGCCAGCTATTATGCTGCTCCTCGTGAGCATTGCTGGGTCTAGGAGTGCTCATCTACAGGCCCAGGCTTTTGTCTGGAAAAATGTTTTCATTTGTGCTCTGTGAGTCCAAAAATCATGTTTTTTCTTAACTCATTTGTTTTGCATTCATGCCAACCCACCTTGTGATCAAGTATGGGTAGCTAAACCTGACTGTTGGGCTTTATATGCTAGAATCTTTGAGCACAGAGTCAGTTACGCTTAACACTTCTGCAGCGTCCGCAGAGGCAGCTGTGTTATACTCAGTGCTATACATTTAGATAGAAGCCCTGGAAAACCTCTTGTTGAACTGTAGAGAAGTTAGCCTCCCTGACCACTCAGATTCTCACCTTTCCTCTGACCTTCCTTTTCTCTTACTGCTATACAGTCTTGCCTTCAGTGGCTCTTCAGATTCACCCACCTAGATGTAGACTAACTCACTCGTTTAATGCTCAATTTTTTTGTGCTTTGGGAGGAAAGAAAATGAGATTCAGTGACTTCTGAAGGTGGGGGAGGGGCTGTTGGGACCAGTGGGGAGAAGCAGTGTTGTGCCCATGGTAGATGTGTTGGTTTGCGTTGTTGACAGACATTGGCACGTCATTAAATTATAGAGGATATGCTCAGCCTAATTAGATAATGAATTTCATAAGAAACTGAAAATGTTTTGGTATCATTGTTCAATGGTAATAATTCTCTTGGGCAGTCTTCCTTTTAAGTCAGTTATTTAAGCAAAAGTCTAAATCAGTCTTTTAGCTCTGTCTTTTCTAATACATTAAAATTTTAATCTTACCTGTGCAATAATGTCAGGTCTTGTTGAGGTCACACACCTGTACTCCTAGAAAGGGAATAAAGATGCTATGGATTACACTTTCCATTTTCAAATCCCCACATACTCTTGATTGTTCCCATCACCGTACTCTGGGCTTATTTATAAAATTGATATGGGTGTGGAAGGATAAAAGCCTTGAGAAACGTAAGTTTAAAGGAAAAAGATCTGACTTTCGTTGCAGGTGCTATCTTGTTCTGTTAATCTCATCCACTTCCTCACAGTTTTTGTTTTTGCTTTTAAACTTTAGAAACGACATAAAGCTGATAATGCGGTGAACAAGAAGCAGACGCAAGGTAGGAATTTTACACTGTGTTTCTCGTATCTGTCGAAAACACTCATGGTGATACCTACCAATCACTTCCGTTTAATATAATTCAACTGAGAACACGGTGTATCTCTTAAGTTTTGCTTTGTAGTGTTTATTAGCTTGACACTTAAATTCACCTTAGAGTGATTTACAGGGGTAATGTAATATTTTTGAAAAGTAAAGTTTTTAATACATTTAAGTGCCTCATAGCAATGTACTCATAAGTACTGTCCATAAAATCTGCAGTTGTTTTATCAGTGTTAAATGCTACAAAATGTGTGTGTGTATGTATGTATGAGATCTATAGATGTTACTTTAGAGAAGATTTATAGAAAATAGTCAGGTGTGATGTTACTTGGCTGAAAGGCATGTTGGAAGCACTTTGAGTTATCCTGTACTTGCAGGTGATAAATGCTTCAGAAATAAGTAGAACCAAGCCAGCTTCTGGGAAGCACATGGCATACTGATGTGACTTGGTACTGTGGGTCTCATTTTGATGGAGTCGAAACCCAGATGACCTTTAACACAAGCAAATAGATCACTGTTGCTTTCAATTAAAAAAAAAAAATACCCAGGGACGTATGAAACAGACATCTTACCCCATCCCTGAGCTTTCCCCATCTGAGAATATCATCTCTCTCCGAAGTTCCCTGTTGTGGTAAGGATCAGCCATGTCTGCCAAAATTAGCTGGTAATTAAAAATGGTATTTTTATACAGCTGTGATTTTTGTGGATTTCTGTCAAAACGCCTCATTTCTCTTCTCACCACCTACCAAAGAAATTACCTGCTTATAGTTGATGCATTCGAAGATGGTACATTTATTAAAGCATTACCTAAGAAATTAGACATTTATTGTGATTATACTTATTACCAGACACATGAAAAACTATAAGATGGGAACTCTGTAAAGGTGAAAAATGATCTTGTGTGGAAAATGAAGGGTTCGCATTACGTGATCCCTAGATTTTTGTAACAAATAATGATTTCTGTGTCAAATGCTCTACAGATTCAAAAGCAGGAGAGAGGACTGTGAGGTAACTTGAGCTAGATCTTGAATTTGAGGAAGAGTTTGGATAAACAGAGGCACTTGGGAAGGGCATTACCTGCTGTGCTGAGTGAGGAAGGAAGAAGTGAGGTTTTCTGAATAGAGATGAAGACAGCTGTTGGGTTGCTTTGTGGAACCACTGCTAGAGTGCCAGATGGAGAAAGAACATTCATGGCGAAGGGAAGCAAAGACATGATCAGCAAGGTTGTTGTTGTTGTTCAGTCATTAAATCCTGTCTGATTCTTTGTGACCCCATGGACCATAGCATGCTAGGCTCCCCCGTTCTCCACTATCTCCTGGAGTTTGCTCAAATTCACATCCATTGGGTTGGTGATGCTGTCTGACCATGTCATCCTCTGCCATCCCCTTTTTCCCTTCCCTTCAGTCTTTCTAATCATCAGGGTCTTTTCCAGTGGGTTGGATCTTCTCATCAGGTAGCCAACGTATTGAGAAAAGTAGGTTAAATTTACAGGGCCTTGAGTGCAAAGCCAGGGGATTCCAACTTTTCTTATATATACTGAGTAGCTGGAGAAAGTTTACAAGCTAAAAAGAGAAAAGATAAATATGCAAATTAAAGTTGGAGAGCAGAACACCATTCAATAGGGGGCTATTAGAAGCCTGAGGATTAAGCTGCTCTAGGAGTTTAGTCAGAAAAGGACAGCCATAGATACTGAAAAGGGGGAAAAGCTCAAATGTTTCAGGAATGGGTATTTTTTGCAATGTGCAGTTTTTGCATTTGTTGTCCTGTTATTCAGAAAGTTCAGCAACAGCTTTTAAACCAGAAATATTTAACTGTTTTTTCCAGTGCACAATGTATCCTATGGCAGAGGGGTCATAACCTCAGGGACTAGCAGTTAATTATTTTCAAGCCTTGGCCCAAGAATTCAGCATTGTACAGTTGGAGAGTAGTCATCATAGCTGCTACTTTAGGCTACCACACCCTGTACTGATCAGTTCTCTGATTTTCCAGGTACTTGCCTACTACCAAAAAAATTCCCTTTTGCCTACTAATCAGGAAAAATATTCTGTCTTAGTTATCAATCTTGATTCACCTATTCATTCTGGATTAACAGGATTAACTCTGTAGATTAAAAGTGAGAGGAAAGGCTTCTATAGTAGCCTCTTCATGTCAAAAAGAAAATATTAAGGCTTACATATGGGCTTCCCAGGTGGTGCTAGTGGTAAAGAACCCGCCTGCAATGCAGAAGACATAAGAGACGTGGGTTTGATCCCTGGGTCAAGAAGATTCCCTTGGAGTAGGGCCTGGCATCTCACTCCAGTATTCTTGCCTGGAGAATGAACGGAGGAGCCTGGCAGGCTACAGTCCATAGGGTTGCAAAGAGTCAGACACGGCTGAAGCGACTTAGCATGTACTCAGGGCTTACATATAAAAACCCTTTTAAGTCAGCAGAATACTTGGAAAGCCCATATCCAAGAAATTATGGTCTTTAATTTGACTTGAATATTTTCTAAGAGAATTGTATCCTTTTTTTTTTTCTTTGCCCAGTTTGAATATTGGTCATCTTTGATTTTGAAATTGATCAGAGTTAACAGGAACGTTTGAGTAGGATACCACTTGCTGTCAGAGGACTCAAATTACTTTATATGAAAGCCATCGGTTATTAGGCCAGACTGAAATTCGATTTGCTTTCCTGAGTTGAAAGGCAGGAATGGATGGAGGAGTGGGAAGGGAGTTATTTTTTACAGATAATTTTTGACAGACATTTGAAGTATTTAATTTCATTTTCTCAGTGTTTACCAAGACTATGTAATGTATAAGAGGACATCTTTCCCTCAGATTCAAATATTAATCTTTATATATTCTTAGCAAAATCAACATTTTCTCTCCTTAGTTTGCATTGAGGCAACAGAGGTGACAATTTCCCTCTGTCATTCCCTAGTGACTTCAGGAACACAAACCCATGATTTCACTTACAACATTTTCAGCCATTTAACTGTGAACTGATAGCTATTTGATGCCTCATTTTCACCAGTGAATGAACTCAAGCAGGGATGAAATTCTAGATTCTGCAGAGGGCAGGTCTTCTTCATCTTTGTGTCCCCACATCTCCAGCCCAGGGGCCCATCCTTAAAAGGTGCTCTGTGTGAGTAAAGGAACCACTCTCTCTTTAGATACTTCCGTACAGATAGGGAAGCAAGAAGAAACCAGGAATGAAAGGAGCCTCCTTGAAAATTCATTATCTAGGCTGTGAGCAAAGTGGAAAGCCATATTTTCAAAACACTGTGTCCCAGACTGTTTTGCAGGCACTGATGAAAAACTACTCTGGTGGAAGTTCTTGCTGTCTCTTTACTTTGTCTGTTGAAGTCATTATGTCATTATTTCACTCTGCTCAGTCTCCTGTGAACACAGTGCTGTTTCCACTTAGCACTTCCATTGCCCAAAGCCCCAGAGCACTGCCATATCCAGGATGCCCTGGTTTCCCTGACATCTACACTTACCTTTATTTTCTCTGATTTCTTCCTCAGTATTTGAACTCACAGGACTTGATGTACCCTATTCCATGTGTTTACATAACACTTGGGAGCCAGTCTCTCATTGTAGATCCTTAATTGGATTTTCTTGGCCAAATTTAGTGCTGCAGAAATTTGTAAATGATACATTTGTAATTATCATCATAATATGTATATTGAAACCAGTCCCTATATGAATTTGCTCTGGTGGTTGAGCCAGTTCTCTTTTTAAACTGTAAGCATATGCTTTTATTTTTTTGTGGGAAACTACTATAGCTGGCATGCCAGTATTTCAAGTGGAATGACAGTTTCACATGAAATCACAATAAAGAGGCCTGGGAAGGGATGGAGATCTCAATAATTAAAGTGAAATAAGCCTCTTAAGGAAGTAGATTTGCTTTTTTAAAATCCCAGGTTTGGATATCTTCCCTGAAGGATGGTGTGCATACAGTCTGCAGGCGAGAATGTCTGGGAGACGCCTGTGACATCTGGTGTCAGCCTATCAGTCACCTGATTGGTTGCTGCTGTTGAATGAGGATCACCATTACTACTGTTAGTTTGTCTTCATACCTTATTTTATTAGTAGGTATTAATAGCTATTGGATTAGAATAAATCTTTAATAAAGCAGTTTTGCTTTATTTTAATTTAATGGAGAAAAAGACAACAGCGATTTCTTTTTAACTAGGCACATAGCTAAAAATTAGATTTCATCTCCAGCTGCTACATTCTTCCCTGGAGCCACATCTACCTCTTCAGAAGTGGAGTTGAGCAGGTGGCAGCTGATAACCCCTAGCAGGCTTCGTCCCTGAGGGCACATAGCTGCTTATCTCCTACTGGAAGCTATTTCATCTTTAAAGTCCTTTATGAAAAAGACATTGAGTTGGTATGGGTTGAATTTGTTTTAGGTTGTTACGGCTGTGGTGACCTACTACCAGGGCTAAATCCATCTGGTTGAGTTCAACTTCATGCTAAGGGATTTAAAATAGTACCATTTTCCTGGCTTCTTCAAAAAGCCAGTGTGCAGCTTTTTTGTCTTACTGGAGACATCTGCGTGTCTGATCCATCCCTAAGTGTGGACCTGTACTCTGCCGTGTGTACATAAGTTACCTATAAATAGTTCACAGATGATATTGTTTCTATGAGCTTAAAATGTGGACTTAAAAATTGAGCACTATTTTCCAAAGAATGTTTTCAGATACCTCTAAGATTATTAATATCTTCAAATTAAAATTTAAACATTTTAGAATTTTATAAATTGAACTTGTTAGATATTTTCAACAGAAGCTCTGGTTGAAAAGGATGTATTTATTTGGGGGAAGTACAGCCCTAGATCGGAGAAGGCAATGGCTCCCCACTCCAGTACTCTTGCCTGGAAAATCCCATGGATGGAGAAGCCTGGTAGGCTGCAGTCCACAGGGTTGCCAAGAGTTGGACACGACTGAGCGACTTCACTTGCACTTTTCACTTTCATGCATTGGAGAAGGAAATGGCAACCCACTCCAGCGTTCTTGCCTGGAGAATCCCAGGGATGGAGGAGCCTGGTGGGTTGCCATCTATGGGGTAGCACAGAGTCGGACACGACTGAAGCAACTTAGCAACAGCCCTAGATTGGCTTTCATTTGTCCCAGAAATAAAAGTTGCACACCAAGAAACAAAAAACCCACTGAGAAAATTGAGGGCCATAGATAAAGTGAAAGGAAAAAAACAGATGTGACTCCAGGTTAGACTATTTATTATTTCACTTCAGTAAGTCTTACTGAATATCTACCTTGTGTAAGACCCAGTGCAGAAAATGCAGAAAGAAATCAGGCTTTGTGCCTGCCCTACAGGAAATTAGAGTCTGATAGGGAAGGTAAGATGCTCACTGATATTACAATACAAGATAGAAAAACTAATAAAGGCCAAATGAAAGAGTTGGAGATTTAGAAATGTCACATGCAACGTTCATAAAGACAAGTGGCCTTTCAGTAAGCAGAGCTGTTGGGATGGTTGCGGGGGTGATCCAGGAGAAAATGGGGAGGCGTGAGGTATATTCTGGGAATAGCAAATAGAGTTGTCCTTCAGTATCCATTGGGATTTGGTTCCAGGACCCCCCACGATACCATATCCAATGCTCAAGTGCCTTTGTATTTTGTAATGACATAGTGAGTCTCAGATGCAGAACCCAAGGAAATGGCAGTGGGCAGGGCTGAATGTAATCTCTTTAGACTATAGCATAGGATACATGACAGGGAACAGTGGGGACAGGAATGGGGAGACAAGATAGAATCATAATTTGGAGGCTTTTGAAAACCAGAGTGAAGAGCTTAAAGAGAATTACTGAAAGGGGTGGCTAGGTTCCCAGTCATACTTTTGAACAAAGAAGGTGACAGCTGTATGGGGAGGGATGGTGTGAGACACAAAAGGAGACTGACTTTTAATTAATTAGGGAAGAGGAATAGGGCAGTGTTGATGAGAAGTCAAAGGGAAATACACAATGGATAGGTCCAGTTGGACCTGCCACCAGAGGGGAAGCCCCATCAAACACCAAGTGCTGCTGAATTAATAGAGGACTGGGACAGTGATACCCACCAAAACGAGCATTAAGGAAGTCCGAAGATAGATAAACAACAAGAAGTTACTGTGTAGCACAGGGAATTACAGTCAATATCTTACAGTAACATATAATGAAATATAATCTGCAAAAAAAAAAAAAAAAAAAACTGAATCACTGCACTGTACACCGGAAACTAATGCAGTATTGTAAGTCAGATATACTTGAGTTAAAAAAATAAAAAGTCACAGTTCTTAACTAGAGTTCTAGTTCTAAACTGGAGAGTAACCAGGGAGTCCGTGAGAACCAAAGCCTGGCTACAGGGAAGGGTGGAATGAATGATTGGCAAAGCAGTGAAGGGAGATTTTTCTTTCAAGGAATTTCTGTTATGTGAAGGAAAATGCAAATGATTCATAAGTCTAGGCAGGATATGGGGAAAACATTTGGAGCAAAGGAGGTTCCAATGAGTCAGTTCTCCACTTCAGGTGGCCAAAGTATTACAGCTTTGGCTTCAACTTCAGTCCTTCCAATGAATATTCAGGGATGATTTACTTTAAGATTGACTGATTTGATCTCTTTACTGTCCAAGGGACTCTCAAGAGTCTTCTCCAGCACCACAGTTCAAAGCGTCACTTCTTTGGCTCTCAGCCTTCGTTATGGTCCAGCTCTCACATCCATACATGACTACTGGAAAAACCATAGGTTTGACAATACAGACTTTGTCAGCAAAGTGATCTTTTCTTTTTAATATGCTGTCTAGGTTTCTCATAGCTTTTCTTCCAAGAAGCAAGTGTTTTTTGATTTAATGGCTGCTGTCACCCTCTGCCATGATTTTGGAGCCCAAGAAAATAAAATCTGCCACTGTTTCCACTTTTTCCTTATCTATAAGCAAGTTGATAAAAGTCATACCAATTAGTTTCTCTAAAAAGAATATGGGTGAGAGTGGAACTCAAAAAGTTCCCTTTGTCCTTTGTGTCAATACACCCCAAGAAGGTTGTTGCTTACTTTTACCTTTCTAGGCAAGTTTATGCAGGAGACTTTTGTGCATTTGCCAGTTTGTGCCACAAGAGGTTTTTGCCTTCAAGTTATCTTTGTAAGTAAGGGTCTACGCAGGGAGTGAATTGATGCTTTAATTTGTGTATGTTGGTTTTCCTTCTCTGCCCAGTTCAAAACCATCAGCTCAGCAGCACTCTTACCCTTCTCAGTGCATTAAAGCTCCTCTTCAGTGGTAACTCCCGTATAGGAGTTGCAGCATGCTGCCTTTGCTGTGGTTTCTCTATTTTTCTGTGACAGTGGTAGTGCCCATTGTCCCCTTGGATAACTTGCCTTTTGTTACCTGCTTCAAGAAGTGGCTTGATTGCCCAGGAATAGCAGGCACCCCACGATACCCAGTGACTCTTCTCCAGCAGTCCTTGTGGTAGACCAGTTAGATGGCTGCAGTAACGGCTTCTCTCACCAGTTGGTGAGCCAGCACCTGTACCTGCACAACGTGTTGATCAAGTCCTGAAAAACGGACAGCTTCTCCAGAGCCTTTGATTAGAGAATTCCCAAGGGACTGTAACAGAATGTTTTCATTTCAGAAAAGACAGCCCATTGCAACAAAAGCTGTTAAGTAGCATCCTGCTCAGTAAAAACAGGTGACATTTGAGGTGTTTGTTTAAAATCTGAGCTCTGCCATGCATATTGTCAGACTAATTAGCCCATGTGGAAATTTTAGCAGGTGTGTTTGGGGAACTACTGAGAGGTGGAAGAGGTTTGCATTTAAAAGAATGAGTTGTTGTAGCTTCATGAGACAGGCCATTGGCATAATTCTGTCCTACCTTGTTTGCAGTCCCCTTCACCAGGCATCACTGGTCATCTCCACGATTCACCTTCTCTAGGGTTATGAAGTAAGTTTACTTTGGGCTCAGGAAAGCTGAAAGCTCAGCAAGGGACCCAGCGTCACTTCTTGCTTCCTCTAAACCTGCCTAGAGCTGGGTCAGAGGAGGTCAGTGATTAAAAATAACTAGGCTGCTGTTTTAGTCACCAGCCTATACATGTGATATGGTTTATTTTCATTGTTCTGTGGTTGGATTTTAGGAACCAGTTCAGAAGTAAAGACAGTAATGAATTGTGACTGACTTTTATACTCAGCCAGTATTCAGGCCTTAAATTGTACAGAAACCTTTTCTATATTGTGAGCTGTGATTTTTAACTTCACCAGAATTCTGTGTCGTTCTCTATATCCTAAAATGGGTCTAGCCTCAAGTTTGAAGAAACTGTGCATCCAGCCTTTATTTCTGTATTCCAATTTTGTATGCAAGAACAAATGAAATTGGGGGTAAAATACAGAAAGGGTAGAAACATCCCAGGGTCTAAAAAGCCTCCAGGTGATGCTGATGACGTAGGTCTCTGGACCACTTGTTGAGTACCCAGGTTGTGTGCTACATCCAAAGATGTGTTTCTCTACCTAGTTAGAATTCTAAGTCAGTGTAGGACATTAAGGTAATTTACAATTGTATTAATCCAGTCCACTGTAACTTTCAGAATAAATACCAAATGGTCATCAGATTGACAGAATTCAAATGACTGATAACAATTTGTGCTTGTCTAAGTTTTTTGCCAGTAGAACTTTATATATTGCTAATGATGACTCATTGGAAAAGACTGATGCTGGGAGGGATTGGGGGCAGGAGGAAAAGGGGAGGACAGAGGATGAGATGGCTGGATGGCATCACTGACTCGATGGACATGAGTCTGAGTGAACTCCGGGAGTTGGTGATGGACAGGGAGGCCTGGCGTGCTGCAATTCATGGGGTTGCAAAGAGTCGGACACAACTGAGCAACTGAACTGAACTGAACTGACTGAATGATGATATAGATTGCAGTAGGAATGAATCTGGTTGTATCTGATAAAAGTACAAACATAAATACCCTTAGAGCCAGTAGTGCTCCTTTGGGAATCAATCTATATCTATGCTATATCTATATCTATATCTATGCTCCTATAGGATACAATCATGTAAGTATATTTCAGTGTTGTTTGAGGTGGCAGAAAAAGCAGAAATCAGAGTTTCCATTGAGAGGAGGATAGTTGAATACACTATGATACAGTTGTTATGTAAGAGTTGTTTCACAGCTAGGCTGAAATAGCTCTATGCTCATCTCAGGGACACCTGGAATTGTGATGCTAAAACTTGGCCAAGAGATGGACAAGATGAACTAATTGGTGAATTATAAGGTGCTTTGTAGGGTTTGAAACTACCTGGGGCACCCAAAACTTGCTTCTCTGCTGGGTTTAAGGATGTTATAGAGTGGTAGCTTAACTGAGTTGTAACTTACCTGGTTTAATCTGTAGCATAATCTGACTTGTCTAATTGATGAAGTGAGGTGAAGTCGCTCAGTCAAGTCCGACTCTTTGCAACCCCGTGGACTATAGCCCACCAGGCTCCTCCGTCCATGGGATTCTCCAGGTAAGGATACTGGAGTGGGTTGCCATTTCCTTCTCCAGGGAATCTTCCCAACCCAGGGATCGAACCCAGGTCTCCCACATTGCAGGCAGATGCTTTAACCTCTGAGCCACCAGGGGATATAAAAGATCCCCGGAAACATCTTCCCAGGCTTCCCTGAAGGTAAGATTTATCCTACATAATCATGGAGTTTAACTCTGTGTCCTCGGTGAATGAGAAAAAATCCTGGAGGGCTGTGCCTAGCAGTTTCTTAGGCTCCTGGTGCTTGCCTGGGCTTTTAAGCTACCACTCTTTTTCCAGCTGTACCACATCCTATAGTTTGATTAAAACTTTTCTTGAATGCACCCTGTGGAGTCTTGTGAGTCTGTTCAAATTATCGATCTATTTGTAACAGATGCAAAGATACAAGGGATTATTTTTCAAAAAATAGACTGTCTCCATGCTTTGTCCTGAAAGTATATGTTAAGTGGAAAACCAGGTTGCAGAGAAATACATTTTCTGAAAAGAAAGAAAATAAACATGCCTATGGCTATGCTTGTCTAGAGGAAAGTACTTGAGGATGCATCAGTTAGCATTCTTTACTTTGAGAAAGTGGCATGAGATGAAGCGAGAAGTTCAACTTTTTGCTTTATATAACTCCAGTTGGCTTGGATAGTAATACATAGATTCTGTAGTTTGGTAGAAAACATTATCGGCTGAATTTGTATCTAAAAGTTTCTTAAGCGTGTCAGTTTTTGTAGTAAGACATATTTTCCGGTGTGTCTCCAGTGATGAATAGAGAGGAAACATTTGGATGGAGAGGAGGAGAGAAGAGGGTAGGCGGATGTACTGTTCTGGTGGACGCAGGCATTCCCTATGAGATGGTAGAACTGGCTGGTTTATAGAGGGAGGGTGCTGCAGAAGGTCAAGTCGGGGGGGCGAGGATGTAGATGGGTTCGAATGTATATGGAGAAACCATCCAAGCAAGGTTGAAGGGGATGAGTATTTGGGGAGGATGGAGAACTGCAGCAGATTCACATGGTTTTCCAGGTTTCCATGAAAGTGGCCACACTTCTAACCTCCCTGGTGGAGCAGACTCCCTGGCATGGTCTGCTGAGTTTGGTGAGCCTGTTGTGACTCTTCCAGCCTGTAAGGGGAACCCAGTGGAGTGGTTCAGAGCTATTTGTGGATGTGAACTGACAAACCTCTTCCAAGTGGCAGCATTTCAAGGAGGGTTAGTTAAGTTACAGACTTGAGGGGTGGCGTAAAGCTGACATCAGAGGACGTTCCTTTCCCAAACACACAGGAACATTAGTGCATCCACTGGTTGCCTAACCATTTCCAGCTGTTCACGTTGGAATCATTTTAGGAACTTCTGAAGCTGAGAAGGTTATTTTAAGCAAATGTTTAAATAGTTCATTGGCATCATTTTATGTAGCTGTTTGTTATTGAGTTATAATTCATATACTGTCAAATTTATTATTTTCAATGTACAGTTCAGTGTTTTTTAATATATTCACAGCATTATGCATCCATCACCACTATCTGACTCCAGAGTATTTCCATCACCTCAAAAAGAAACCCCAGACATGTAAACAGTCAGTCCCCATCGCCCTCTTCTATGAGCCCCTGACAACCACTAATCTACTTTCTATCCCTATGGATTTCTCTACTCTGGGCATTTTACATAAAGGGGACCATACAATATGTAGCCTTTTGTGTCTGGCTTATCTTCAGGAGTCATCCAGTTGTCACGTGTATCAACACTCCATTCCTTTTATGTGACTGAATAATCTTCCATTGTGTGGATATACC
Source organism: Redunca redunca (assembly GCA_006410935.1). Lineage (NCBI taxonomy): Eukaryota > Metazoa > Chordata > Mammalia > Artiodactyla > Bovidae > Redunca > Redunca redunca. The sequence continues at coordinate 156,868 of SJYQ01000731.1, forward strand.
CTTCTTGTTTAACCATTCATTGGGGTATGGGATTTCAGTTGTTTCCACTTTCTAATTATGAACAGTGATATGGTAAACAGTTGTGCACAAGTTCTTGTATGAATATGTTTTCAGTTCTGTTGGATATACACTTAGGTATGAAATTTCTGTATCTCATGATAGCTCTGAGGAGATGCCAAAGTGTTTTCCTCTGCAGCTGTTTTTTAAACATTATGTGTATATTTTTTAACAGGAAATCTACTAGGGAGCAGGGTTGTATCTTTAGTAAATCTACTACTATGGCTTTCAGTTCAGTTCAGTCGCTCAGTCATGTCTGACTCTTTGCAACCCCATGAATCGCAGCACGCCAGGCCTCCCTGTCCATCACCAACTCCCGGAGTTCACTCAGACTCATGTCCATTGAGTCAGTGATGCCATCCAGCCATCTCATCCTCTGTCCTCCCCTTCTCCTCCTGCCCCCAATCCCTCCCAGCATCAGAGTCTTTTCCAATGAGTCAACTCTTTGCATGAGGTGGCCACATTACTGGAGTTTCAGCTTCAGCATCATTCCTTCCAAAGAAATCCCAGGGCTGATCTCCTTCAGAATGGACTGGTTGGATCTCCTTGCAGTCCAAGGGACTCTCAAGAGTCTTCTCCAACACCACAGTTCAAAAGCATCAATTCTTCGGTGCTCAGCCTTCTTCACAGTCTAGCTCTCACATCCATACATGGCTTTATGTGGCCCCAAACACATAAGAACATCAGTGCATCCACTTTCCATCCAGTGAGTATTGACTGAGCACCTTTGTGTTGCTGCATGGAAACACTGGGAATATAGCAGTGAACAGAAAGAGAACATTCTTGAGTCCCAGATCTTGGAGTCTAGAGGAAGAAATTCTTTTTTATTTTTTTTTGCATAAGAGCAGAAGTTTAAAAATAAGATGAACAATGAGGCATATGAGGATAATAAAACTGCCAAAAATAATACAGCATTGTTAACAAACTGAAATTAATTTTCTTAGAAAGTATTGCTATAAAACAGAAAAAAATCCTACCAGAACTAATAAGTGAATTTAACAAAAATAATGGTGACAGGGTCATTGTATGAAAGTTTAATGCATTTCTGTATACCACCAATGACTAATTGGAAAATGTAATAAAAAAAAAGGACAACTTACAGTATAAGGAAAAAAGGCATCAAGAAGTAAATCTAATAAAGACCCATGCACTGTAAACTACAAAAACATATTGGAGAAAATTTATAAAGACATAAATTAATAGAAAGGTATAGCTTGTCCAGGCTTCCCATGAATTGAAATACTTGAGCCCTAAATCAAAGTCTTAAGTGGGTTTAGAGTTTTTGTTTTTTTCAAAATTGACAATTCGGTTTTAAAATTTACATGGAAATGCAAAGAACTCAAAATAGCCAAACAATATTGGAAAAGAACAATGTGGGAAGACTACCTAAATTCAGGACTTACTGTAGAGTTACCATGATCAAGGCATGGTATATATTGGTATGAAAAATATGTACATTGATCAGTGGCATAAATACAGAATCCAAAAATCAGCCCCCCATAGTACCATGTCAATTTAATGGTGGAAATAAACTTTTTTTAAACAGAATCTCAGATACACTGTTTGAAACGTCAATACAAAAATATTGTGTCGTTCTTTGCATGTGACATGCAAAACTAGCTTATGGTGAATAATTAATATTTGCCTCTGGGGATGGGAGGATGGGTGGATGGTAAAGGCGTACAAGGAGTCTTTCTGGAGTTCTATATCTCATTCTAAGTAGTGGATTCACAGGTGCTTACAGTTTTTAAAACTCACTGAACAGAACACGTAAGGTCTATATAGCTGGTTGTAAGTTATACCTCAGTGAAGTATAGAAAAACCTCATGTGTGTGAGCCAGGCAGGTCTCCTAAATGAGGGAAGTAGGCTGTATGTCCAGCAGTGGGAAACCACAAGCATGGTGATGGAGTGGTGAGCCTCATCGAAAGTGGTGACCCCTGCTGTCCCATCCGCAGGTCACAGTGCAGGGATTGACCAGGCTTCTAGATGAGCCTGAAGTCTTCATTTTCATGTCAAACCTCTTCATTTTAAAAATACTGGACACTGGTTTTTAAACAGTGGGATATTGCAGTGGGAGAATGTTTACTTATATGAGATAGGATTAGAAGAAAATAAATGACAATAGTACTATCGAACAGGATTTTTTTTTCTAATTTAAATCTATGCAGATTTTAGCCCCATCATTCAGTTATGTACATTTGAACAGCACTTTTCCAGCACTCCTTGTTGAGTACTTAATATTGTAGCCACTATGATTAAGGGCAAAACGCTCTCATTTGTTTATTCTTTGTAACAACTGATTTTGAGGAAGATACTGCTTGACACTGATGCAGATGGCATCTAAACCCAGGACTTTTCACTCTGGAGCCTTGTGCTCTGAAGCCCTTGTGCTCTAGGGGCAGTTTTACTGGTGGAATTGTACTATGTCACTTGAGTCGTGTCCAGCTCTTTGCGACCCTGTGAACTGCAGCCCACCAGTGTTCTCTGTCCATGGGATTCTCCAGGCGAGAATACTGGAGTGGGTTTCCATTCCAGCCTCCAAGGCATCTACCTGACCCAGGGATCAAACCTATGTCCCCTATGTCTCCTGCACTCTGGCAGAAGGGTTCTTTACCACTACCACCCCCAGTGTGGGTGACTCTGCAGGCCTTGGAGTCTTGTGTTTTAGGGCATAGGGATCAGTTTCAGTTGCTGGGGCTCAGATCCTTCACCCCCAAATGTAAACACTGAAACTTAAACGTATTCATATAGTTACTGGAAATTCTTTAGTGTTAGCTCTTCATCTTGGAATTATTTAAATTAATGAAGTTGATTCACCAAAATTCACTGTAAGATACTCCTCCTTGCACTCACTCATCTGTTTCACACTGGAGTGTCTTACGTGCCAGGAATGCTGCGAAGTGCTAGAGATAAAGAAATGAATAAGACATAGTCTCTGGGTTCAGGAAATTTTGAAATACTGAAAGATTATATTTAGATTAGAATAGTTTATATTCTAGCACTGGTTTTCAGACCTGTGAGTATATAATTAATGTTAGGTTTGCTGTTGCACATTTTAGAGATTATCATTGTGATTTACTTAAGAAGGTTCAGCCTTCATCGCTTCTAACATCAAAAGAAACTGAATCTAATGTTTTCATGCCTTTAAGTTATTCATCTTGCAAATATTTACCCAGCAGCTACTTAGCACCAGGACTGTACTGCTTCCAGAGAATATTGTATTAAACAAAGCAAATGTTAGCTTTGCCCTCATGGAATTTACTGTAAGGATAATTTGTTGACTGACCTTGACTTACTCTCTTTCTTAACTCCATGCCGTGCTCTCTACTTCACTTTATTCTCTTTTCTGTTTTATCTGTTAGTCTCTATGGGTATATTCAGTATTATGCCACAGATGCATTGTAGGAGTAAAAGAAAAGTAAACCGAGTAACTTTACTGTTGCAAACCAGTAATAAAACTCTGAGAAATTTCAACCCCTCAATCATAATTTAATTTTAGCCCTCTTTTGTCTCTTCTCAGTAAACCAAATATACAAATATTTGCTATTTTCCATTATTTTAAAGCTAAAAGTACAGATTTTTTTAATCTACTGGTTTATGTATTAAATTTTTACTACCTAGTTTGAAATCCATTCCTCTGTGCTTGTAAATCTTTTTTTTTTCAGCATTGCTACTATTTTGGCTTCTGAAATGTTTTAAGCTTGTCACTCCCTTTTTCAAGCATTTTTGTGGCTTTCTCCTCCAGCCAAGCCCTGTAATTCTGTGTGCCAAAGAAAGCCCTTGGCGAAAGATTACCTTGTTAGTAAGATTTTACTGTGAGATATAAAATGTACATTGGTTGTTTCTTTGTATAATTTTATGTATCTTTGCTGTCACAATTAGTTTTTAAACCTGTAAAAAATTGTTACCAGTTCATTTATTTGAAGCTATTCATTTAAAAATGATCATTTCTTCAGAGGTAGGCTTTTGATGAGTAATGAAAATGTTCTTAAAACTATCACCTTTTCTCTTTCCAGTTTTGAGAAATGGTGCTTGGGAAATTGTGCACTGGGAAAAGGTATGCATTGGTTTTTGTTTTGTTACAGGAGGAGACATGCATAGAGGTGTACGCTAGTAAATGTAATTTTTATATATGATATAACCAAATGTCAAGGATTCCAGTGATGTGAAAGCTGTTTAGTAAGTAATGTAAACATACATGGAATCTTCTTCGGTTAGTCATTTCCATTTAATAATTCTGCAATATATTAGAAAGACTATTATCTTAAAGTTATATTTAGAACTTTTTTGTTTCTTTCATAGTATATTTTGAGTACTGTTTTCATAGATTTCATTTAACCATGGACTGTTTTGTGTTGTAATTTTTTTGCTTTAATCATCTACTGTCCAAGTAAAACAAAAATTAGATTCTGATAGTTCACATTTGTATATCTTGCTTCAAATTCATTTATTGTGACTAATCATATTTACACATTGCTAATTCATTTTTTTTAAGTCTTACTAACTAAATATCATCTTCTAACTAGCTGAAAATCAGTTCCATAACATCAAGAAGTTAATTTGCTCATAGGACCTCTAACACGACAGTTAATGAGCTGAGTCACAGTTTAGCAAGTGTTATCCAAATGTTCATATGCTTTTCAGACCCCAGTTTCAAAAGGTAAGCTATGATTGTTAGTTCTCCTTTAGCTCTGGAAGACCATTTAACCTCCAGTCATCCACAAGTGAATAACCGTCCTAACTTTGTAAGAGACTTTTTGGAGCAAGGCCACTCCACCCAGGGACCTTGTTTTCTGATATTGCTAGGACAACAGATGTGTAACCACACTCAGTTTATTTGTACTCCAGCATTTCCCAGTTAAAGACCATGCCCTTGATTCTGCCCTGTGACACTCACAGTCACCTTGCATCCTCCCAGGTAACAGGAATCCCTCTGAACTAATTGCATTTTGATTGTAAATCAGTGGCCGGAATAAAGATTGACATCTCCTTTTCTGAATATTTGAAAAGTCTCCCTGTCTTGGCTTTTGACATGAAAGTAACAAAGAGGAAAATACTTTGGTTTTTCCTTATTTCTGTATCGGTTACCTCTTTTGCAGAGGCACAAGATAGAAAAAACGAAAATGCTCAATTTACTGTCTCAAAAGAAGTTTTCTTTATGCTCTTGTATAGTACTTATGGATTTAAACACTAGAGAGAAGCCAAGTAGAATGTAGTCAAGTACGATAAATTTTTATTATAAATATATTTCATTTACTAGGATTGTCAGGGTAATTAACATAAATGCATATCCAAAGAAATTGATAACAATTTCTTCTTACCTCAAGTGCTTGCTTAGAAAATAAATTAGTTGTAAAGTCAGGAGATAACCACCTCACCCTAAAATTAATTTTAATTCATTTTAATGTTTTATTCTCCTATTGGGCAGTCATTATTCCAAGACTGAGTGGATTATTTTAACTATTCCAATTTTTCATGGACAGAAAATTAACTTAGCAGCCCCTGATTAATAGCATTCTCCAGTTGTCTTGGAGTTCAGTGCCACACCTTCCCTGGATATCCCACTTTGAGAAACAGAGGGGTAGAATTTAACATGTTGCAAAAAGTCATCCAGCCAAAATGAACTGATATTACTTAATAACTGGAAATAGACACTTAGTTAACTAGAGTTCATAAAAGTTGGCTCAGTGATGAATTCAAGATAAATATTCAGAAATTGACATGACTTTTTTCAGCAATAACAATTTAGAAAAATACAGTGAAAAAAGAGATCTCATTCCTAGTGGCATGTGGGATGCTTACAAATAAACTTGAAATATGTATATGACTGCTGTAAAGAAAACCTTGAAACTTTAAATGTTAAAGTTTCACATAAATAGGCAAATGTGTCATATTCCTAGAAAAACAAAGCCCCACTTCTTCAAAAGTAATGATATATCATAATCTCAGGGAAATTATCATTCCTTTTTCCTCAAGAATTTACTAAATTATTCATTGTAACTTCAAAAACAAACAGTTGAGAAAATTGAAGACTAATTAATTTTGGAAAATTAACAGTGTGCAAGGATTAAATATAAATAAAATGAAAAGTTATTAAAATAGTGTGGATCTGTTGCACTTATATACTTTGATGAATAGCATAAAACCAAAAAAAAAGAATGCCTTGAACTAAAGCCTATTTAATAAAAAAAAGGGGGGGGAAATCACCTATAAAAGGATTATTTGATAAATCATGTCGGGACCACAGATTAGCAGTTTCAAGAATAGTACAATTTATGTCCAAGTGTTAGCCTAGGCTAAAATAAATGTCAACTGACTAGAAGAAAATCTTAAAATATTGTTTTGCAAAACATAGAAATAGAATGAAAAATCTTAATATTTGGAGAAGAACAAGATCAACATCTCAAGGATTTATGGAATTTGATTACATAAAATTTGAATCTAGTATGCAATACACAAATCTAGTATGCAAACACACAAACAGAAATTATGGAAATATTTGCACTAAATATAACAAAAGATTGAAATTGTTGTTATCTAGATAGGAAATAAAAGTTGGCAAAAACTAACAAGAAATATATAATAAGCAACCAGACTCAGTATAATATTCAACCTAATAATACAAGTTGCAAATTTAAACAATATTGAGGTCTCATTTGCTATCAAGGAGAAATTTTTATATTTCAGAATTTTTATGAAGTCTTTCATTCACATAATATTGTAGATTTAGCAATTTAGATCTTCGTATTGACAACCACAAAAAAGGGAAAAAAAAGATTTCTGGGAATTTATCCCAAGAAAATATTATCATTTAACACTATTTATAATAGCAAAAAGTTAACAATATATGGATATCCAGAAATAGTGAAAGCATTTTATAAATAAATTATAACATTCTGGTATATTTTGTGACAAGTAAAAGCTGTAATTTCAAATATTGTGGCAACACACAGAAAAATTTTATAGCATCACTCAGCAAATACTTATTGAATATATCTGCTGAGCAGTAGGCTTACAATAGTCACTGTGTCATAGAATAATCAGAGGCGTAAGGAATGGGATGGTGTACACCAAGATGCTGGTGATGTGGAAATGATTTACTGAACACTAAGTGAACTGCTTTGAAAACAGGCTGGCTGTTGTGTTAGCCACATTGGAAGGCAAGTCTTTTCTTTAGCTTATGTGATATTTTGTGCAATTAAAAATAAAATCAATAACGCAAAACCAAGAGTCTGATCCATTTGCCAGCGTAATATGATAAACTTTAGCGCAAATGGGCTTTAAGTTCAGGGTTCTTTCTTTCTTGGCCTTTCTGAGTGTGTGGCTGCTGCGGTTGCTTTTTAATGTTTCTCAGAGGACCTACAAATTTGCATAGAAGTCCACCCTGTCATTCATAGATGGGCAGATTTCGGCTCTCAAACGCTCGCAGTTTATCCCTCCAATTTTTGTTTGGAAACCTTTTCTTTGTTACACAAGGTTAAATGGTCAGTATCTGGTTTTCTAAGAAAATATTACAGTCACAAAGCCCTGAAAAAGGTATTGCATCCCCACTCTTGAAAGTCAACAACTGTCTTCTTTACTCTTAACCATAGAGATCAGTTCTTAAGGTTAAGATGCAGTTGAGACTGTTCACATGGTTTTGAAATAGTAGCAGGCAGAAAAATTAAGTGAAGAATCTTAGAATCAACATATTTTTCAGGCTTTAAAGAAAAGCATGAAGTAATGGGCCACATGCCCCTGCAAAGTCACTCTATACAGCTGCTTTAATGCCTGAAGTTTCCACCATGAAATCTAGTTCTTTGGATTAAGAATTCATATCTTCAGAAATTCCTTAGTAAAAATATAAATATGCTGGAGCCTGCGATTGAACATATCAGATCTTCAGTCAGTCTATTATAGTCTGATAACCTTTTTCATAATCCTCAATTATAATCTCTAATGTTAATCACATGAGAAGGCTCAAAGTAGTGGCCAGAAGCCCTAAGTATTTTTTTAAACTTAAGTATTTTGGGGACTAAAACTGCTTTGTCATGATAACTTTCATTAGAACAACGTGGTCAAAGAATTTTTGGCATCTTGACTTTCTGTTCTGTCTATTCCTATGCACATGCTGCTGCTGCTGCTGCTAAGTCGCTTCAGTCGTGTCCGACTCTGTGCGACCCCATAGAGGGCAGCCCGCCAGGCTCCCCCGTCCCTGGGATTCTCCAGGCAAGAACACTTGGAGTGCCATTTCCTTCTCCAATGCATGAAAGTGAAAAGAGAAAGTGAAGTTGCTCAGTCATGCCTGACTCTTAGCGACCCCATGGACTGCAGCCCACCAGGCAGCCCTTACTAGTATCTCCCAATTCCCTCCGACTATCAAGTCCCTCGAGGTGAGGACTTAACCTTGAAGGGTGCCTGACGCAGAGCAGGTGCTGGATACCAGACTGAAAACAGAAACGAATGGCACATTAGGAAAGAGGTGTTTGAGAAAGTGAGCTAAAACCTAGACGTCAGAAGGAAGGAGTAAGTCCCTTCGCAGTGCAGTGAGAACGACGTTAGCATTCACTGAGCCCTTGGTCTTCCTAAACCTTTGGGGTAACCATGTTAGACCATGTAAGATGCTCATACTTTCTTTTAGTTTTCAGTTTACTAACTATAAGCCTTTCATTGGTCTTACGATGAGTGAAGATTTTGGAAAGTAGTGCAATTTTTAGTGTCTAACAGACTTACGAAAATTCCTAACACTGTAGTATAGGCAAATGTGATTCTGACTTTATGAAGAATATAGTTTGATTGAAAAGCAAATGTTAACACACAGGAGATAATTAAGCAGCAGTTAAATGGTTACCTGTGTAGAATTCTCTCCTGGTGCTCTGGCTGCAGAGATCTTTGTTCTGTTTATCTTGCTTTTAGTGAGTGCTATCAGAGTACTGTCACAACACATTACTTTAAGGGCCAGTGTATACCTATACATGCTATTTTTTATTTTCCAAGTTTCCCCATTTTTTTTAAGGAAGGAGATGCTTGATTCCAAGGTCCCTGACAGTTTGTCAATCTCAAATAGTCCAGATTTCATTTGAAACAAATCTCTTTGGAATCAAGGTATTCAGAGTTTCCCTACCTGGATAACCAGCATACCTACCATAGATGAGAAGGTCTCCTCCAGCCTTCCCTAACTTGTCTCCCCCGCGGTATATACTAGACCACAGTGGGCTGTCTCTTATTGTGATTCCCAATGAGGACATCAGTCTCTTCCCCACACCACCACCTCCCCTCAGCCTGCACAGAAAAGTATTATTTTGGGATTCAAGGAAAAGTAGAAAGGGGAGAGAACAAAAAGGCTTTAACACCACCCCCCACAAGAAAAAGAGCTTTTCTTCACTTGATTAAATAGTAAAACTTTTAGGTTTTCTTGGCTGCTAAGAGTGAAGTCTAATTTCATAGCTATCAGTGTAATTTGCTCAACTTGGCCAGCATACCAAGTTGCTACGTAGTTGGAGTTACTCTGCCAAAAGCTCTGTGACAAACCTAGCCTTTAAATTACTTCTAAGTTTCTGGACACAGTACATCTTTAATTTGTCTTCAGATGGTGCTCACACTAATGCTAACAGGTAGTAAAATAAGAAAGAGACTTAAAATGGTTTTTCTTTTTTAATTTAAAATGCAGTGATCATTTCATTATATTTGCTTATGCAAAATCAGACTTTGCAGACAGCTCAATGTGGGTTTGAGTCTAAGCTCTTCCGCTATGATCCTGGGAAATAACTGAAAATCTAAAACTCTTTTTCCCTCTCTAAATTATGAATTTTAACTAAGATCATCTGAGGAGTAGTGATATATACATACATAGTTTTTCCAGTTGTATTGAGATTCCCTTAAACAGGGTAATGATTTCATTTGGAAAATTCCTCCTTTTTATTTTTATGTCATAGGGAGAGAATCATGAGAAGATGAGATGTCAATTAAGTGACCAGAGTGGATGAAATTTATTTTTTATTAAGCTATGTTACTTAGGTGGTACAATACAGATTCCATATTTGTTTTTTCTTTTTAAAGGATTGCCCCATCCTTGGCCTCACGTCTAGATAATTTTATGCCATTTTGTGAAGATAAGTGGTTCTTGTTTACCAATAAGCATTTTTTACTGTATTCTCTGCTTAAATACAAATGGGTTGTGTATTTGTAACTATTTTCAATGCAGATAATTAACCAATTCCCAGTTTTCTTTCAGGTAAATGTTGGAGATATAGTTATAATAAAAGGCAAAGAGTATATACCTGCTGACACTGTACTTCTCTCATCAAGGTAGAGATACCTACTGATGCTCAAACAGTGTAGAGGATGGTTTCTCTACCCTGCATTGACCTTGTGATTTCTCCAAGGAAATAAGGAATAAACGAAGAATTTTAAGCCTCTCTAATGATTTTGAACTAAACATTAAAAAGATTGATTGGACTTAAAGGACTCTTTCATGTTTGCCATATAGAATAAGTGATAGGTACTATGCTTTAAAATTCAGAAATTATAATTACAGTTAAGAGTCTACTCTCCCTCTGAATGTGTTCAGATCTGTTTGTATAGACTACTAACTCTTATAAGATTTCCTATCACTTATTTTATATAATACATGGATTGGGTACTGTTGATTTATCTTGCAATCTTTGTTCATGATAAATTCCTTTATGATGCATCCATGTATCCCTCCAAAGTTTCTTGATCTTTATGGTGCATTGGTACAAGAAAATGGATAAATGATTTCTTTTTTGTCATCATGTCTTTTGAAATATTATACTCTTCCAACAAAAATTAAAGCCCTTTTTTCTTTCTTTTAAGTTTTTTCTTACTGAATTTAGATAATTTTTGTCTTGCTCTTATTTAAGATAGTCATGAATTGGTCATATGGCACTGTTACCCTTTAAAGAATGTGACTTTCAAATGGCTTTAGGCTTAAAAACTGTAAAGCTAGTCCTAATATAAATTAAGAAAAATGTTTTTTACTATTTTAGAGGTTGTTTATCATCATTTCCTTGGACAGTTTTATTTGTAAAATCCACATATAAATACGGACAGTGTCCTTTTTTCAAAATCTGTTTAATCAGGTCACTATTTAAACTGAATTTATGACAAATTAGGGAAACTTAATTGAGCAATAAGAGTTTTCTAGATATTTACAGAAGTAAGTCTACAGGTAGTTGAAGTAACTATAGTAATTTTTTGTGTGTGTGTGTTTTATAGCTGGGAGCTTTTGGTGCCACGTACCTATTGGTGTGTTGTTTTTTTTTCCCAGAAAGATTAAAATTAATAGTTTTTAAAATCAACCTGTATGCTTTTAGTTCCCTTTGCTTCTAGCTTTATCAGGGCAAGTTTCTAAAACTGAAGGATGCTGGTAACAGTCCCTGGAGAATGAGTCAATAGTACGCTTACTGTCATTGTCAGTCCTAGTGAGCTTTGCTTAGAAAACAAATCCCAGGGTTCTTACCTTGTGGTGATTTTGAACCAGAAACTTACTGTCTCAAACCTTGACTTCACATCTTTCAAAGTGAGGAAGATGGATTAAATGATCAGACTCTTAATATTCCCAGATTCCGCTTTCAGTTTAAGCTGATAGTCTTTTAAGGATGGCTAACCAGCAGAATGATACACACTTGGTGGTACTAAGTAAAAGTTTGATAGATGTAATGAATGATGGACCATCTGAGTGTCATACGACAAAGTTTAAAAGGATAGTGAAGCATTCCAGCACTTTAGGAAACTTCTGATATTTTCCTGATTAAACTTATTATAGAGACATAACATCATAGAAACCATCACATGCTGAAACATTAAGTACAATTTTCATTTTTATATGCTCAGAAATATGAAGATAATTGACTATGCTACCTCGAGTTTATATTCTAAGTTGAAAGTTTTAAAAATATTTTTCATCTGTCTCTATCCAATCCAAACTCGTAATGAGCTATATGCTTGTGTTTCTTTAACTTGAGGACATTTGTACACGGTTTCTTTTCTCAGCACTGAAAGCATTTATTGGTGGCTATCAATATTGGTAGCTCGAAATGGTTTCTGTATCTTAATATCATCTACTATGATTAACATCCTTCAGATGATTACTTTTAAAAAGATTATCTGATTCACTGCTTTTTGTTATTGAATGGAATCAAAGTAAAGTATAAAGCTTGTGCTATTAAATATTTCTACCTAGTGACAAAATACCACCTTTCTAGGGGGGTTTAATGCTTTTTAATTTTTTTTTCTCAAACTGTTTTTGCATTACTTGGCTCTTGTGAACCTACATTAGCCTCAATAAGTAGGTAGAAGCTTTGGCCACCGTTAACAGAAAGATGAATTTTGACTTTGTCTTGTTTTCAGTCATTTTGCTTCATCCACTGACTGGGTCAGGGTTGGAAAACCTAACTCCTAATCTAGCGTCTCATTATACTACCCTGTCCCCTATCAAAATAAGGACATGGTGGTTTTCCCTAGCAAGTGAGCACCATTTAGCAAAAAGCAAAACAAGAGCTTGTAATATTCTAATTTCTACATTTTTAATTTAATACTAATAGTATTAGGACATCTTCTTAGAGGCAACTTGAAATTAAAGTATGAACATGGTTGAAAGTTACTGTGTTTCATTGATTTTCATTTTGAAATGAAGAAACTGAAATTTTAGCATATAACAAAAACACATATATGAGTTCACAAACTATAAAGTACAGTAAAATAAACCAAGCTATTAATCCAAATTCAGACAGATTCTTGCCATATCAATTTCATACCTTCTCTGAAAAATTTCTCCTAGATTCGAAGATTTGTTCTCCCAAACTGTTCATTACCAAAACTTTATTAGTAAATAATTCAAAAGTCTACAATTATAACTTCCCAGATCCATGCCTTTGTAGGTTTACATTAAATATATTAAGCTGTTTATGCAATTAACCTTTAAAATGTTTTGGAATCAGAACATTTTAATGAAGATTTTTTTTAGTATGTGTATAGGGGGAGAGATAGTATAGTATACTTTGTTTTTCAAAAGCCTAAAAGTAGTTTTCACCATTATTTCTTTTCTTCTTGGATAGGGGTGGATATACAATAGATGGCAAGAGAATGACAAGTTGGAGAAAGGAAAATCTATTAGATAAAGTAGTTCTCTATATAAAAACATGTTTTTATTTAGTTTGCTCAGATATGCTTATGAGTAAAATTTTAGAAATCAAAAGTTTCTGTATTAAAAATTGAAAATTGGGCATAAAAGCAAATAAGTGATTCTGAAATATTCCATTTTCTTGTGCCTTTAGACCTGATCAAAATAAGTTTTGAAAAAATTGGCATTAGACATTTTTATTAACATGTATTATTTTCTATAATAATTTCAAACTTTCTGTCTCTTTTGTCCATTTGTTTGTTTTTTTTTCCCCCTCTGTTATTCATTTTTTTGTTTTAATTATTTTAAACTGGGACCTGTAGGTGGCAGTAGGGGAGATAGTGAAAGTGACCAATGGGGAGCATCTCCCAGCAGATCTCATCAGCCTGTCCTCAAGGTTAGAACCACTGAGTTGTACAGGATGTGTGTATGTGGATCCTCACCCTCCACCAGAAAGCAGCTTGCACCCAAAGATGGTTGAGCTTTGTATCTCTTCCTTGAAATCACAAACATTTCATACTTCTTGGTGATGGATATTTCACAGATGTTTCAAAGTCCTTTTATGAACACATTGTTGAATGATGTTCATCCCTCCAGTGGGCAAATTCAGCTCCTGTTGTTATCAACAGGAGTCGGAGTCCATGAGGCATGCCACTAAAGGTAGATTTTAATCTCCTATGCATCATTACTATATATTCATTTTAACAACTTGCCTAAATACTAAGGCTTCATTTAGTACCTCTCCAGGATACTGTTCTGAACAATGTTAAGATTTACATGAAAAACTGTTATTGAGAAATTTTTATAATTTTAAACATTTGTCATATATTTGAGATTTTCTACAAGTTCATTAGAATCCCATAGCAGTTGTGGCTATAATTTGGGCTTGTAGGGCTTACAGAGGACCCCTTGCACAAAGCTGGATGTTGTACAGTTGATACTGCATGCTTTGGGATCAGTATTTATCCCACTTGTAACTCGTGACAAAGTGCACGTTACTCTGATCAACTTCAGCTGTCTACTAGTGTCTGTATTGTGATAAGCATCTTGTTCCATCTTTCCACTTACTAATCTAAAAGCCTGCTTTGCCTTTCGGTAGTCTGTGTTTTGAGTGTCATCATAATTTGCTGAAATAATAATTATCTAGCATGACTCCTTATCTGAGACTTCTTGCTGCCTTTTCATAACAATGTCAAGAACTCCTGCAAAAACAGCTGTCTTAAGAGATTAAGAATGTTCTGAATTTGGATATATATTTTATTTACCCCATTTCAAAGAGAAACCAGCCATTTAACTTTCTAACTTGCTTGCCATTTAAGGTTCTAGAAAAGTGGTTTCATGGGAGAAAAAAAAGACCATTATTCTCATTTGATGTGAGAATGGCCTTGGCTATATTGATCAGTAGAAATTTAATGCTTTTCACTGTTAAAGTATGGAATTGGCAATGGTCATTTAGCATTTGTCATCCTTCTGTATTATCAGAAGATATGTTTTATAAAATTTTATAAACCATTTTTACTTTGAATGTATGCATAAGTAAATTACTAATTGGGAGCAAGTGATAGAACTAAATTACTATTGTGACAGTAATAAAAAATAAAACCTTAATTGATAAAGTGAAAATATAGATATCGAAAAACTTACACAGTTGGGAAAAAAAGTATCAGCTTTATGGAAAAAGAAAAAAAAAGCCTGTAGAGAAATTAAAGGACTTGTGAGTTTACTTTAAAATGAATCTGTAAAATATTTGATCAATGACCACGAATTTCAGTACTTTTCACAAGTCTTCAAGCCATAAAACTAAGCAGTGTGCTCATGTCTGAAACTCAGAATCTTCTGCTTTACACATGTACAAATTGGAAGTTGATTAGAAAATTCCAGGTGTTTGTGACTTAGAAATTTCTGTGAGTATACATACTTACCAGAAATTGCGTTCATAGTTACTATATGATGTTAATTGATTGGCTTTTCACATAAGCAAGTGCTGTTAAGATTGATTTAACTTCAAAATGCTTTTCCTTATAGTTGAGGATCAGATTATACAGTGGGGCTGCAGACTCACCTGGCTGTAGTTGCTGAGCAAGTAAAATTAGCACGTGAAGGGGCAGATGACAGGACGTTCAGGGGAGTGTACCTGTGACAACACTAGAGAACAGGGGCCCCTCACACCAGCCGCTGCACACTAGACTTGACTAAAACACTCTGGTGGGGACCCATAGCGTGAACCTTCTAGGTTCAGGTCATGGCCAAGTTGGCTGATTTTTTGCTGCCTCACTAATCTCTGAAGCAACTCTAAGAAACAGAACAGAAAAAAATAAGGGAAAGAAAGTGTATATCCACTTTCATTGTAAAATATGTTCATACAGTTTTTTAAAGTAGCCTTAAAATTTGAATATTATGGTCCACATAAGCCTGTTCATCTTTTCTAAAGATGCAGTATAATACAATCCAAACATGCAAATGCAAGTTTATAGAAGCAACAATCTGGAATTTTCTAATCCATCTCTTAATTTACATGTGGGCTATGAGCATGAAATCTCACTTGATATTTTTGAGCTAAAGATATGACACAAAGCTGCTTTACATTTCAGATACAGTCTGTGTTGTGTCTATATGAGGAAAGATTTAAGTATAGTGTGACAAATCTAATTATTTACATGATCTTGAAGGTCAGTACTGATTGTTGTCAGGATATTGCTTTGGGGTCCTCTGGCTGAACATCTGATCCATGAGTTGTCCTGCATGGGTTCTGCCTCACAGCATTTTGTGGTTAGAATGAAAGACATCAAGAAAATAAGTAACTAAACCTTTGTTTAGAATGAAAGGCTTCAGTGAGTCTAAGCATTTTAAATGTTATTATGATGGTTTCCTTCCCCAACTAATTCTTTGTGCTTTTCCATTAAAAAAAAAAAAACAAAACAAAACAGTGAGCCCCAGGCCATGTGCTACATTGAAACATCCAACTTAGATGGTGAAACAAACCTGAAAATTAGACAGGTAAGATCAAATATAGGTTTATGGAGTTATTGCTTTTCTCTTACATGGAATTGAGAACTTTTTTGGAGAGGAAGAAAACTTTACTCTTCTAGGTTCTACTGGCTGGTCTAAGAATGAAATTGACATGAGACATATTAACAGGAGAAAAATCAAATTAATTTCATACATAATGGAATCCCACATACATGAGAGGCTCAGCCCTGAGGGTCATTTACAGGATAATAAGAACAGCAGATGTTTGGTAATTAGATGTGTGTCCTGCCAGATGGATGGGCCCACTTTAAATAAAGTTTATCTCTGGCAATAACTCTTCTCTAGGAAAAACCCATAATTTAAGTTCTTCTAGATAGTTAAGGGAGGGACAGTAGTTTCTCTTGAACCCTCAGGATCTCCACTGCCTTTAGCTCAAAATAATTCTCATGCAAAAGTGAAACATTTTTGAGTTTTGTTCTGAACCCCTATAGCTTTATTTCTTAATATTATTGTCTCGAGTTGAGGCAATTCTGTTCACGTGCAAGTCTTGTCTGATTGAGCCACAATTAAGTGGTTTTATAAACTGGAAGAGTTAAATATTATGGAAAATTCAGTTTTACTTGCCTAATTAAATATGATTCATCAGATAAGAACATTTTTGTAATATTTTATGTAAAAACCAATACTCTGATGATAATATTGGTAGTTCTAAGTGCTTTTACATGTGTTAGGTTGTTAATTTTTCCCCTTTACCTGGCCCATATTATTTGGTTTTGCCATATGTAAAAGATTCCTAAAGGTTCCCTAATCTCAGAGAACTGGTTAGATTTCTGTATTTATTTCTCATACCTTTCCTAATAGAAAGTCATGGTAAGGTTTTTAGAGTTTGAAAGGGGACATTAAAGAAAGTATCCTCTTGGGTTCTAGGCAAATGGTGAAAATGATATGGGGACGCTGGGTTGTGGAGGAAGCAGAGGCTCATCACAGCGCCTGAGCTCAACCTGCCACGGGAAGTGAAGGCTGCTCAGTGCCCGCCAGTGCTTGGTGGACAGAGGGAGAAGCTGTTGAGGAGTTTTCCTTCTCCATGGACTGAAAGAATAAAAACACAACTACTCTCTTGGCATAGATTCTAGTTGTTTTACATTCCCTTTCTGAGATTCAGCAGACAGACTTAGACTGCATAATGCTAAATATCTTATTTTTGGAAGCAAACAGTTCTTTGAAGACTGTAATTCAAAACATCCTTGCAGACTAGTTTATAATCTCTTTAAGATACTTTAGAATTTTCGCAAAATCTGCCCTGTTCTCCTAAATACCTACGTTCAAAAAAAAAAAAAACCTACATGCAAGTTGAGAGGAAGATATCCACTAGTTTTGATCTGACAAAGAGAGGGGGGAATAATTGTTCTAAAATAGTGGGATCTCTAGATTTTAAGATGTGGATGAATTCAGAATTCCCTGCTCCCTGCCACATACAACTTATTTAATATACTCTATGCTAATTTACAAATTTCTAAACAGGGCTTACCAGCAACATCGGATATAAAAGACATTGACAGTTTGATGAGACTCTCTGGCAGAATTGAGTGTGAAAGTCCAAACAGACATCTCTATGATTTTGTTGGAAACATCAGGCTTGATGGACACAGGTAGGTAAATTGGTCTTCATAAAAATACACAAGTCACTCTGTTGTAGGTTTTACTGACCTAGGTACATCCTTTCTTATTCTCTAAGTTTGACAACTCAAACTCTCTCTCTTAAGCATTTTGTGTTACTTCTACCGAGAGTTCTTTTGTGAAAGTGCTCTTAACCCTGTACACCTCATATAGCTGAAGGCTTCCCAGGGTTCCTGTCAGCCCAGGAGTTGGATATTTTCCTGGATATGCCAGGCTTCTGGCACGTTGTTCAGTGGTTTCTTCTTTGGCCAGAATAATTATAGACTTGGCTCTCATTCTCTGTGACCTGGGTCCTTTCTTGTAATCTCTAATGCCTCAAGGAGTTCAGACTCTACCCACGGGGGTTCACTGGGCTGGATAGTTTCTTCTCTTCTCTGAGTAAGTGCATATGCCCTTTCCTAGGCCAGTTTATCTGTAGTCACCTTTATACCTGCTTCCTGCCCTTCTCCATCCCCTTCTTTTCCCCTCCAGTTTCCTGCCTCTTCCCTCATCCAGTCACCCTGTACGCAGGAGGCCAGGTCAGTTGCAGATTTTAAGGAGACGCAATGGAAAAAGCAGACAAATCTACCTGACCTTGAGAAACAACTTTCTTGCAGTAAGGGAAGGGCAAACAGACCAACAGTAAAATTACGAGAAATTCTTATGCTGTGTTAGAAAGTGATAAATGCTTTTGAAAAAATTACCCAGGATAAGAGAGATTGGGAGTTCTTGGGAGGGAATCACTTTTAGTTAATATGGCTGCAGGAAGGCAAATATTGCTTCATTGAAAAGGTAACACTGGGGCAAAGGTGAGTAGGAGATAAGGAAGTGGGGACTTGGATATCTGAAGGGAGATGATTCTAGATAGAGGGAATAGAAAGTACAAATTATCCGCTATATGGTTACATCATTGGAAAGAAGGAAAGTACCTGGATTGATTATGGTGTGTCATTGATGCCAGTGTGGTTGGAGTGGAATGATTGAGGAAGAGGGTAATAGAAGAACTGAGAGGTAATAGTGGGCCAGGTTATCCTAGGCTTTGTATGTCATTGTAAGGGTGTTATACTGAGTGAAATGGGGATCAGCTGGCATTTTTTGAGGGGCAATACCAGCTGTTTGGTTGTGGACTTAAAAAGTTTGTAATGTCCAAACAGGGATATCAGGAGGCAGTTAAAACACATATGCCTGAAATTTGGGATAGAGGTCCAGATTCATGAGATAAATCTAAGAGTATTTGGCATAGATATTTAAAGCCATGGGATCGGAAGAAATCACCAAGGAGGAATGGGTACAGTTAGAAACATGGAGAGGGCTGTCTTAGGACAGCATTAAGACTGAGAGGAGAGACTGGCAAAACAGACTGTGATCAAATTGGTAGAACAGAAACCAAGAGAGTGAAGAAACCCATCTCAAGGCAGACGGGTGACTGAAGACAATGAAATCGAGTACAGTGAGTCTGAGAACCTACATCTGCATTTAGCAAGTGAAAATCCTTGAGCTCTGTTAAGACTGGTAGATCCTGATGAGAGTTAGTTTGAGATAATGGAAGGAGTTAAAAAATAGACAACTTTTTCAAGGAGTTTTGTTATGAAGGGGAGCAAAGAAATGAGGCAGAATTTAGCAGGAAGGGCGGGGTCTCCTCTGCCTCCCTTCTTTTCTAGTAGGTATTTGGAGTGGCCAACTAAATGTAGCTAAATGCTCTAGCTCACCCCGCCAGCCTGAGAGATTATCAGTGCTTTCAGGATTTTGTAGTTCCAGTATTACAGTATTTGAAATATAAAGGACAATTGAATACCCTGAACAGATCCACCAGTCTTCCTATAAGTTTTGAAGTAATTATATATTGTTCTAAATTTTTCACAGAGTGATCTTTCCATGAATATGTGGTTATAGACTAATGATAGATTCGGCCATTTATGCAAGTAAAGTTTCTGTAGTCTGATGTTCCTAACTGGCCAGCTTCCATTTCTTATCTGTTTCCCAGCAAATCGATGCCAAGCAAATGCATAAAGCAAAGGAGAAACTTTACATGATGGTGCCAAGATTTGGGGTACAGATAGAATTTATATAATATGGTTCAATTTACATGAAATGTGGACATAGATTTTCAATATCTTTGTGTTTGTAGCACATTTGACTTTTACAGTAATTACCTAGTGTTCTCAGAGCCCCTTTAGTTTGGAATGAATGTATTTTGATCATATTAAGGATAAAGGTCATTGTCTATTGCTAGGAACTTCAGAATTCCAGCTCTGATGAAAACTAATAACTAATCTTGTTGAGTCCTTGTAAATAAAAAGTAGTTTTTGCTTTTGTAGAGTTTGTCTCGCATTCCAATCAATCCGTACCACAAATGCTGAGCTGACAGTTGCCAGGTCATACCCCTAGATTGGTGAGAAACAGTTGGCATTTCTGTGCCCTAGCGCATAATCCAGCAGCTTCCCAAGAGCTTCATGGAGACCTGCCTGAAGGGCCCTCCCACCTCTGAAGTGCACCCCAAACTTTGAAATGGGTCTGAAAGGCATGTCGTTTTGCATAAGGAGTGAGAGTTACAGTTGCTGTGTTCTTTTCTTAAGTTGGAATACAAATTCCTAAGGATGTACTCACTTAAGTAGATGGCTTCAGGGGCTGTTATTACCCACCCATCTGGGTTGATTTCACTGAGCCAGTGACATTTGTGTAGCTCCTAAAAGAAGGTCCCAGCCCCAAACTACAACTGGATCCCCTATTGGATTATAAAATCTCACCAGAAATGAAAGCTTCAGTCTCACTTTGCTTCTATGACAAACAAATTTTGTATTTCTGGAGACTTTTCTTGGGGAAATGGCTTCCTCTTTCTTCTGGAAGTTTTTTTTTTTTATGAATTTTTCATTTTATTTGAACTTTTTTGATTTTTTAAAATCAGTAAAATGAAGAAAAATAATAGGAATCTTTGAGTCATTAAATTTTATGTAGTATGTTTCCATTAAGAATCCCACTGTATTTGTGATAGGTTGTGCCCTTGTGATAGCTCTGTGAGAGGTTGTATTAATTAACCCACAACTTACCATAGTGGGTAGCCTTGCAAAAAATCCACAAAAGACCCAGCTTGACCCTTATTCACAAAAAAATGTGGCTTAAGTCCTATGGAATGAAGAATCTCAATTTGCTGTCATTTCAAAGGAGTGTTTAAAACTTTCAGATGCTACCATTTATTGAAAATGTGTTCACAGTTCTCAGAAAACTGATCTTCAAGTACAATAAATGAATGGTCTAAATATTTTAATACAAACTTCATCTCTGGATGGGGGTGGTGTGGATGGCAATACAAAGTATCTGATGAGATCCACGCATTTTCTTACCTTGTGTATTTTTTTTTGTACCTTTATTTTGCACAAAGCTATTTTTAACTTGAAGGAAGGTGAGGGAAGGGAAACAGATCCCCTAATCTTGCCACTCCTAAATATCTCAGAAACCTAAATGGTCTTGCTAAATCAGGAAAAGTCTTCAACAGGCTTGAGAATGAGCCTGTGAACTCTGTACAGAAAATTATTCTTATTGGTAGAAAAATTACTTCTGTTCTAAAAATAAAGTAAGAATGAAAAGGGTTATTGTCATAACAGAAACTTTCTTAGAACTATATAGTGGCTGTAGAGTTCTTAAGCATTCTGGGAAATGTCATTTCTAATGTCAGTATAATCTGTCATAGCACTGTTCCCCTGGGAGCAGACCAGATTCTTCTGCGAGGTGCTCAATTGAGAAATACACAGTGGGTTCATGGAATAGTTGTCTACACTGGACATGACACCAAGCTAATGCAGGTGAGGTTTTTATCTATGAAAACCTTAAGGACCTAGGTGTTTTCCAAATTACTGTCTGTAGCTCTCCATGCTATAGTCCTAATAAATGTAGTGGCCCATCTGTTATAGAAACCTGAGCCCTACACTCTGCATCCAGATCTCATTCTTCAATGGGTGGGGCTGTGAAACGGCTTACTCTGTGCAAGACTAGACAGTTCCACCAGAGATCACCAATGCATGAACACCTAATGATCTTGTATACCAGTCCATTGGCAGCGTTCACTCACAATTGCAGTGATTGGCAAAAGTTGTCTGTTTAATGATGAGTGCTCTGCATGAAAGCGCTTATCTTAGAATTTTATTACCATGATCAAATTTTAGAATTTATTTTATTTTTTTAAATAGTATTGAAAGAAAAACTTGTGAGTCAGATGTTGACTATTTTTTCACAGCTATTTTTATGTGAAACCATTTTTAATCAGCTTTAATCCTGCCACTTACAATGTTTACATAGGACTGTGTGTGCTCCTTCTCTACATTAAGACATCCTGAGTGTTCAGTGGTTACATGGGTGTGGAAAATTCATTCTTAGGATACTAAATGAAAATCTGCTTTGAGGGCTGATAACTCTGTTCCTTGTAAAGGCACAAAGATGTTATCCACAGACAAGCAGGACTGCTATTAATGATTCTTGATAGCCAGCACTACTTAGATTACTGCTGTGCTAAGTAAAACAATTACTAAATACCATTAAAAAAACCTGGAAACCAGAGTGTCTCCATAGTTTGGAATTTACACTTCTCTGGCTATGGTTCATAGGTCCCCTTCTCTGCCTCTCTTTGGGAGATGAAATGCTAGATGTCTTCGTCTACCCTGTTTCCTTAGGTAGTCAAGTGATGCACTGTTGCATGTTACCTGCCACAATGCCAAAGCTATGTCTTCAAAAGGCATGTTATTTCCTTCTCTTCTTTCTTGTTGTTATATGTCATAGAAAAAGGACTGCGTGATGTAGTATAGGAAAAGAGGTGGTTAACTTTTGACAGCTTATTACATCTGATTGTTTTCTGAATAAATCTCATGTGTTGAACCATAGGTAGATTTTGAGTTGTGACTTTGTCATGCTCACCAAAATACTAGGTACACGTTACTAGATTATTTGTACACATTCATTACTACTCATCTTTGTTTTCTTTTTACAGAATTCAACAAGTCCACCACTTAAACTCTCAAATGTCGAAAGGATTACAAATGTACAAATTTTGATTTTATTTTGTATCTTGATTGCCATGTCTCTTGTCTGTTCTGTGGGCTCAGCCATTTGGAATCGATGGCATTCTGGAAGGGACTGGTATCTCAATCTAAACTGTGAGCATTGAAGTGTTTATTATACTTATTTTTTCTTTCATGAAAACATGTGTTTGTTTCACAACTGATATTGGAATTTCCTGTTTCTAAAAAGAAAACTTTGTTGCCAAGATAACAGGACATTTAATCTTTATTTTTCAGTGCACTTTCCAGTAAAAGTTAAGTAAAATGTTATAATCTCTAAAATTTCATAATCCTTAGAAATATAGTGGTTACTCTAAAATAGTTATATTATTAATGTTATTTTAAATTTATTGATTTATTTTTAACACAAGTGGTTATATAGCTATCTGGTAAAGAAAGTAGATTGAGTATATTTAAATCATCAAAAAGTATTTTACATGTTTTTAAATGTTTAATGTACTTTCATTTGAACTCATAATTGCAGTGAGTTCTGTGTTGATAATCATCTTTTTTTAGGGAAAGTACTATTAAATAGTTTTCTAGCATTTATGTTTTTACTGAATATTTCTGGGAAATAAGTTTACATTTCCTTTTGGTGAGCACTTAACCAGTAAATACTTAATTTCCGAGAGTGTGTAAACAGATTCGAGTAAAATTTTATGTCAAGAGATTTTTTTCTGTTTTTTTTTTTCTTTATTATATTGATTTACCCTTGTAGTTATTTCAAGGGTCTGGATTTTTAATAAGTCATTGGTTTGCTATTTCAACATTAGAACTGCTAAGACTACCATCATTTTGTTTCTTCATATACTTTACAATTTATTTGGAATAACTGTTTTATTTACATTATTAAAGAATAAGAATATAATTTACCTAGGCTTCAGACCTACACTGTTTTTGCTATTTGGGTTGATTTTGCTGGTATTATTTGTGTTTGCTTTTAAGACATCTTTCAAGTTAGAAATGCTTTTCAAAAATTTGTTATAACCAGTTGAGATTGTACCTCAACTAATACCTCTAAACTTCATGTTTGGAATGAGTTTGAAATATTTGGTAGCACTTTCTCTTTTTAGTACCATTATGCAGTTCTTAGTAGGGTTCATAACATCTTGAATATAAATAATGCTATTCCATCTTGAAGACTATATTTGATAATATGAATATGTTATCAGCATGGCGTCCCTCTCCAACTTTCTAGATATATAATATGAAAATTTCTTATTATGCTAAAATTCTGGTTAATACAAATAAAATATAAAACTGTAAATGACCTTTTTCTACCTCCCCCAATAGATGGTGGTGCTAATAATTTTGGACTGAATTTCTTGACCTTCATCATCCTTTTCAATAACCTCATTCCTATCAGCTTGCTGGTGACATTAGAAGTGGTGAAATTTACCCAGGCATACTTCATAAATTGGGTAAATATGAATTACTATTGTTCTTCATTATGCTCAACATATATTTTTATCTTTTCTTTCTTGATAGGATCTTTTGATCTTTCAGAAAAAATATCTTAATTATACCTTACTTTTTATTGACTACATTTCAAAATATTTTTAAGCCTAATAATAACAAATTTCGTTTGATGTGTGAAAATTGTAACAAAAATCTCTCATGTCAGAATTACACAAGTTTACAGGCCAGACATGCTCAGGAAAATAGGTCTGTGGTTGAGAAAACCCATAGGGTTTAGAGTTAAAACACTAGATTTTAGTTCTAATTCTGTAATACACTAGCTGTATGGACTTTGCCGAGCTATTTGACCTCTTTGAGACTTGTTTTCTTGGCCAATCACATGGGAATAGCAAAACAAGCTTTACTTGCATCTCACAATATTTATATAGATCAAGGGACTCTTGTGACATAGCAGACAACATTATAAACAATTGAGCACTATAGAAAAAATGTTGTTACTAACTTCTCACAGCAACCAGGTTGTCTATCATGTTTTAATTCATCTTTGTAGTTTATTTTTCCACACTATAAACAGTTTCAGCTGTGCTTGAATTTGTATTCTTAATTTTTTTTCTTATTTTTTTCTAATCTTAGAGAAGTGTTCTGGGCATCTGTTTCCTAAGTATTTTGTTTATAAAATGTTACTCTTCTTCAACTAAAGTTCAGTTATTTTCACCAAAGTTAAAATTAATAAATTTATGTAAATTAAGTCTTTAAACATAATCTACCAGAAAGTATAATTTTTTATTTTGAGAAATTTTAGTGTCTTTTGATTTTTCAATCATTTAAAAGTCTTTCAATGTGAGCAATATTAGGATGTTTAAAATATGCTACTTTTGCAACTGTTCATTGTCTTTCCAATGGTGAATGATCCACTTCAACCTTTCATCTCTAATTCATTGGTAAAAGATCAGCTTAATTTAGAAATCTGAAGTGAGTTGGAGGCATAGCTCAGTTTGTTGCTGAAAAAATTATAAAATTTGTATAAGTACAATTAAAACTTATTGAAGGTCTTCCACATATAGAAACAATTAAGTATCTCATNCTAGTTAGTCACTTTTTTTAAAAAGTAATTTTTTCAAAAGTAATATTTGTTTCAAATAATTACATAATTTTAGTTTTGAATGAACCTAGAAGGCTTATGTTTTTCAGCTGCTTTTCTGATATACAGAGATTTTTCTTACATTCCTGACAGGTATTCTCTTACCAAGCAGCTTCTTCCTTGGGTGGAAATGAGATGAGTAACTGCCTTCCTTTTCTTCTGGTTCTTCCCAATCGATCTTTTATGAAAAAGGCTAATCTCATTTCTAGATGACAGCCTTACAAAATATTTGAACTTGGCTACCATGCCTATTCTATCATCCCCACCCCCAGCTAAATACACTCTGTCTCCTTCCAGTTCTTCATTGGACATGATTTCCATCTCAGTCCCTGTTGTGGTCACCACTCTCTAAACATTGCCCATATTTGTTTACTATCCTTCTTTAAACGAGGTGCCTATTCCAGAACTGATGTTGATTAGCCTGAAGTACAGATGTAGGGAAGATCAGATTTGGTCCTTTCATTTGACATATGAATCAGTAAACCCTGGTTTTGTCAATAAAAACTCTGGCTTATATATACTTCATTTTCAAGTATATACAGTGTAAGAAGAAACTTGGTCAAGACAGTACAACAAGATGGAATTCCTTTGGTAATTTTTTCAGGGACTTGAAGTCTTAATTATTTGAGCAGTGTTTAGTTACTGTTATTTTAGCTCACATAAAGCATTGTGTCAGACACTAGAGGAGGCACCTTACCTCCATTATCTAATTTAATCCTTATAGTAGGTCACTTATCTAGGTAATGGTGGAATGATAGTAAGCCAGGATTGCCTGATTCCAGAGACATGCTCTGACTACCATCTGGTCTGCCCTTCCTGAGAAATATGGTATTCTGTATTGAGTTTTTTTTAGAAAATAATGAAAGTGGTTAGAGATGGCAAGAGATGAGTGTTACATCCATAGCTCACCAGTTAAATAAAATTGTGTTCAAATCTCTTATTATGAGTTGTATTTGATGATATCTCTCTCTCTCTTTTTTAAAGGATCTTGACATGCGCTATGAACCCACCGACACTGCTGCTATGGCTCGAACATCTAATCTGAATGAGGAACTTGGCCAGGTAAACTAAATTTCTTATTGGTATGTTGAATTGGAAGTCAGATTTGGTGTAATTTCTGCTGTATGTGACAACTTTAGATGAATTAACAGCTCCTGATTTTCCATATTTTGAATGATTGGCATAAATAAGTGCATGTTAGTACCTAACTGTCAGTTTTCATTTTTAGTGAATATTCTGTTCTCAGGATAAGGTATTTCACAGAAAGATGTCTTTTAGTATATAATCTGATTAGTATGTAAAGTACTGGCTGCTTTTGAATTATAAACTCCCAGTATTAAAATTGTTCATAGCTTTTGATCAGAAAGGAAGGGAAGAAGAAAAGGAAGTTTATCAAGGAAGTTGTACAAATCAAACAGGAATTTCAAATTTATAATTCACACTATATTCACATATATGCATATATTTGTAATTCATTTATATGTGTTAGCTAAGAAAGGATTCTACTTTTCTTGTGCCATTGCCATTTGCTAAGTCTTACTCTTAAGGTAGCATTTAAACCAAAGCTGTTTTTTTCCCTTACCAATTCAGATGTTGTATGAAGTTATTTTTAATCAAGCAAGCTATCACCAATCCCATAATTGTTTTGTTGAGAAGTGTTGAAAGAGATTTTAGTGCTCTGAATCCCATGGAGCTTGGAAGTTGGAGGGCTACAGTCCATGGGGTCGCAGAGTCAAATAGAATTGAAGCAACTCAGCATGCAGGCAAGCACAGGTTAAGTAACAATAGAGGTACTTACTAGTGCAAATTCAGACTGTTAAGGCAGATTTCTGTATGGCTGTAGTTTCTCTACTAGCTTGAGAGAATTTCATTTCATATATGATTCACTGCTAATAACTACAAGAAATGGTTGAAAATATTCCTTGATGATGTGCAGAAAGTAGTCAATTAATACCATTCAAGAATCTGCCTACAATGCTTGAGACCTGGGTTCGATCCTTGGATCTGGCAGATCCCCTGGGGGAGGACATGGCAACCCACTCCAGTATTCTTGCCTGGAGAATTTCATGGCCAGAGGAACCTGGTAGGCTACATTCCATGGGATCGCAAAGCGTCAGACATGACTGAATGGCTAAGCACAACACAGTACATTGTGACCCTGCAGTGTAACAAAATTGATTAAAGAATAATAATGAAAGGGTGTGTTTTTTTAAAGCCTTTCAATAAAAGACTGGCTTAAAATGATCTCTGAAATTTTAATGAGAAATTTTTAATTTTTTTAGGTAAAATATATATTTTCTGACAAAACTGGTACTTTGACATGCAATGTAATGCAGTTTAAGAAGTGCACCATAGCCGGAGTGGCTTACGGGTGAGTTTTTTCCCTTTAATCAGAGTCATGATGTACACATTTAATTAGTGTTAACAGTTTGGTACAATTAGGGGAGTTCTTTTTAGGGAAGGTGTTTTTTTTTTTTTAATCTAGAAAGCAGCTATTTTGACTTCAGCATACATGTACATTTTATGTTTTATAGCTTGGTATTGTTTTTCATTTGGAATTACTATGAGGTAGGTGCCCTACCCAATAATCTTTTAGTATTTTAGAGCTGCCCTGCAGATCTCTGTCTGACGCTGGTATAAATACACTCTCTCTCCACTGCAGTCTGCCTATGTTAAAGCACATTGTTTCTCTGAGCAGTTAGCCCTTTGATTTCTTTTTATCACCTCTCCTCTTTGCAGTCATAGAATCTATCCTTTAGAATGTGCTTGTTGAGTACCCATTTTTTTCTTACTTCTAGGTATGCTTGCCTAAACTTCAAAAGCCTCCTTTTTGAAACACTTTATAGGGTAATGTGAGAAAATTAATTTCTACATCTCCTGAAAAGTCATGACCAAAGATGAAACATCCTTCTGGTTGATTGATCTTGGCCTTTTATCAAATTTCCCAGCGAAAGACTGGTATCTTAATCACGCAAGCAAGGACACTTGCTTTGGGGTTTTTCTGGCTTGTACCCACCCCCTCCCCACTCCTGCTCTGTCTCTAAACAGTAAACTAGTATAAAAATAATGTACTGAATTATGAAAATGCCCTTAGGTAAAAGCATAAATAAATAACCACTTGGTAAAAAATTCTAAAAGCATGTGATTACTCCCCTACATGGTCTGTAAAGAGGAATAGATGGAGGCAACTATGCCTGTTCTTTGGGTTAGTAGAAAGGATGACTGAAAGTAACTTCAAACTTTGTGGGTAAGTGAAGCTAAAAATACATTTGACTGAATGGCTTTTTTACACGGTAAGGACAAGCTGCTAATTTAAGAAGCATGCTTACTATCTATTTCCAGGGCGGGATACCCTTTTGCATCTTCCCTCTTTATCTGAAGATCTCCCAGTTCCTTTAGACAAAAGAGACCTTCCTCTCTCCTCCCCCAGTTGCTTCAGGCCTCTTTGTTTTGATGCTGGTACAGAAGAGGTGTGCCACACTCTCTGACATTTTGCACTTAAGTATTTGACCCATAGTTATCCCTGATGAGAGAAGGAAGAGCCTATTGTGATTCTAGAGTCTGTCGTATTAAAACTTGGTGACAAATTTATGGTGATGTTTGTTTTTATGCACATTCTGCTTGCGTTCATAAATGTTATTTTTGAAGGGTTCTGTTTTGGGAGTTGACATCCGTTTTTTACTTTGTTCAGTTGAATAAGCAAGTTCTTCAAATTAATAATTATTGATTGTGAACCTATCAGAACAGAGAACCAGAATAACAGCTAGGTGTTCTTTTGCATTTTACAAGGTTTTTNNAGGTTTTTCTTACTCCTGGAACAAGTTCTTAAGCACTTATAGGCAGTAGTTCTAAAGAACAATGTTCTTTATGTGTCTGTTGGTGATACTTGTCATGAACACATATATTATATATTATGATAGAATGGGTCTGAGACTGGTAAATGTTAAAGAGAGTTAAGTATTGTCATGATTTAGATTGTTTCCAATGAAACAAATTTCCTCTTGGGAAAATCCACATCTCTTAACATTGAGCTGCAGTTGCAAAACATGAGTTATAGTCCTCGCTTTATCATTAATTCACTGTATGACCTTAGACAGTTCCATTCAAATATTCCAAACTCTTTAAAATGAGAATGGTGAGACCAGATGATCTCCAAGATTCTTTTCAGATCTGAAATTCTGTGATGTTTAGAAATTTAAAAATAGTGATTCCTTTATTTGCAGTATTTAACTGTCAAATAAAAATGGGTTTCTCTTTGAATAATGTATCATATTTTCAAGAATACCAAGAGCCTTATTGAGTGAAACTTGTTAAACTACTTCCACTAAATCATGTATGTGCTTATAGGATCCTTAACCCTGATTGAATTTTTTTTCCTTTTGTTACTTTATATTTATGGTACCTGCATAGAAATAGAGATGTTCTGGAAGTTTCCAGTTCAGAAACCTCAGACTGTCACCCAATATGATAAATTTATACAATACTTAAAAGTACAAAGGCTCCTTTTCTTTAAGAAATAATACTAGAAAAGTCATAAAGTTATTGACACCAGAAGTAATTGTCCCATCCCCTCCCCTAAGCATTTCTGATGGACAGTTGGGATGTCAGCATTGCAGAGAGTTGTTGATACATGAAAGCTTTAGAGAAACAGAGACTTTAGATTACTCAGTTGACTACGATAGGAGAGACACACAGCTATTACTTAATTCTGTCAAACTCCACAGGAAAAAGTAGTAATGACTGAAAACCACCTTCCTGTGGGCATTTCCCCTGGGCGCTCTTGGGTTAAAGGAACCATGACATGGTTATACTGTCCCGTCTGCCCATGGAAGTGTTTTGCATTGTTTAACATGGGACGCTCTTATTGATACACATATATACTTTCACCTCCAGAAAAAGAAAACGTAGAGATTGTCTCCTCAGAATTTAGCCAAACAAAGGAAAATAACACATAGTTTTATATACTAACTAATGCCTTTGGGGTTATGATTTCAGAGCTGATGCTTCTTAAGCACTTTTTAAGAAAATAAAATCTCTTTCTACCTTAGAGTCCAAGATGAGTTCTGTTGGCTTTTATCAGTTTGAAAGACAAGACTTGAAGTCTCTTGGTAGTATAATCTTTACCTCATACAGGGGATTTTATAGATTTGTAGGAAGATATTTAACACTTAAAACAAAGCTCCAAAATTTAGTCTTAGTAAGTTTTCCCTCGTTTCTTTTAACTTTGGCCCTAAACTGGATTCGTGATGGTCAATGAAATAAAAGATTTGTACACACCTAGTACACACTTAGCAGTGATGTTTATTTTGTAAAGATTAACTTTGTCAGAAGTACCACCATGATTAAACTTGTTAGACTGTTTCATTAGATTTTAGTTAAATGTAAATAAATTGTGATATTTATAAATTTAACTTATTACAAACTAGAAATTCTGCTGTTAAACATTTACTAAAGCATAATTTCAACAAATTACTTCGTATACTAATTCAGTTTTATCACAGTTACTTGAAAGCCAGAAATAGGTAATGAGGTTTTTATGTTCACTGGGTAGAATTCTCATTACAGTGACTATTCTCGGCTACAGTCATAAGTACTGTCTTTGTTGTTAATTTAAAATCTTACTATTAGAATGAGTTGATGAACTGGGAAAAGTTTTTTGTTTTTTTTTTACGAGTCTGTAAAGCAAATTAATATTATATTTTTGTATGGGCAAGTCATTTTAATCATATTAAAAACATTTCATTGACTTTTTCCCTTTAAGTGGAAACCAAATGCTCCTAATAATAATCTTTATTTACATGTGAAAATAGCATGTGAGTAGTTTTACTTGACAATATTTTGTTTAGCAATGTTTGCTGAAAGAATCGGCAACTTCTTTAAGTCTGAGAGGAAATTCACCATGAGAAACCTCACAATTATCAAAATTGCCCCAAGGTCTATATTATCACCAATAAATATATCTCACTTCTCACTGTGACTGGTGGATAAAGCTAGGTAAAAACCATTCATTTATTCTCATGCCTCAACAAGTGTTCACCTCTATGTACAATATGTAGTACTTTGTTAGATGTTGGGGATTTAATGACCAGTCAAAGTTCACCTGGCTTCCACCCCCCTGAAGTTTATAGTCTAATTGGAGGTTAATGGATGTAATTAAATCACCATGCAGACAATTATAAAATCATAATGCAGTACAGAGGTCTATTGAGGCTGTGATTGGGGACAGGGTGGAGGGGTGTGATCTAATCACTGAGACCAGGCACTGGGATGCTTAACACTGAGATCAAGAATGAGTTTAAGAACTTACCGAGCAGATGTAACAGCACTGACCTCCCATGGCAAATAACCAGACAGAAGGTACATATCAGAGCTGCTAGAGCCGTGATCTTGGGGAAACTCATGCAGACAGAATAAAGTAACAGATGTATGGATCATCCGCTGCTCATCTCATTCAGAATAGCCCTGAACATCTGCCAAGGTTGAACCACACTCGGGGAGCACAGCCCTGAGCCTTGAGCTCTGAGGCTCCAGCCCCTCTCCCAGCAGGAGACCCAGGGCTGCTGTATACCACCAGGGCAACTTGGCAGAACCTTGGTGCCGTGTTTTTGCTTGGGTAGCATCAGACCCTCCCTTGCTGTAGTTCAGGGACTCATCTAAGCCTTGAGGTTGATGAGAAGTGATTGCCTAGAGCACTGGGCTGCAGCTAGTTTTCACAGAGCTTGGCAGGAGGCCATGGCTTTTTCTGGGCTCACAGAGGGCTCATTTAGTCCTTCCCCTCAAGCATCTAAAAACATCCTTTGGTAGAAGAGAGGACAGTGAGCAAGGAGACTGCCCCAGTTGTGATTGGAGTGAAGGTGGTGGGTGGAGCCTGCACCGGAGACAGTTGATGCTTTGGAGGTCCCTTAGAGTGATGAGGTCCGTGCATGGCCAGTTTGGTGGAAGGGTAAGAAATAGAGGCCACTTAGGAAGTGAGAGGATTTCCCCCAGTTTTCAGTGAACATTGTATATTTATCAAAAACAGTGATGTTATACTGAACTCTGCATCTTTAAACTCTACCTACATCTAATACATTTAATTTAAAGGAAAACTATTGAATGACCTTGTATAATGAAAGAAACAAGAGTAAGGAAATCTGTTTTAGCTGCTGAGAGAGTAGATTTTAAGTGTTCTCACCACAAAAAAAAAGAAATGGTAAATAAGTAATGGGTGGGAGTGTTAGCTAAAACTATGATTTGCAGGAAACTTAAGAGACGCAGGTTCAATCCCTGGGTCGAAAAGATCTGCTGGAGGAGGGCATGGCAACCAACTCCAGTATTCTTGCCTGGAAAATCCCGTGGACAGAGGAGCCTGGGGGGTTACAGTCCATAGGGCCACAAAGAGTCAGACACGACTGAAGCAACTTAGCCCACATGCACGTGATGGTAATCACTTTGCAATATATATTAGTATCAAATCACACTGTACACCTTGCACTTGCACAGTGTTGTATGTCTCAAGACAGCGAGAAAAAAAAATTCTAAACAATAAAAAGAAAATTTTAGTAAATAAATATATAAATAAGTAAAATAAAATCTGCTCTGTCATGTGTTACGGACCCCTTCTGTCTGGTTGGTTGAAATGAAAGCTGTTCATAGATCCAGTGCTCTGATGAGCTAATGGACGAAAATGAAGTATTGATGAATGTGTTTTCTTTGTGACGTAATAAATTGTTTTAACGGCTGAGTTATGGTTTAAGTGAGCATTTTTGAGTATCTTTTAAAATGCTTATCTTTCACACTGTGGTGCTCTTTAGCTGTAGCAGTGTGATTAACTTTTACTTTACTATACCTGTGTAAAGAGGCACCCCTGCATGGCAGTCAAATTTGTTTCTGAAATGCACTTGGCAGATTTTATCAGTGTGACAGTTTGTTCTTAGTAACATGCTTTTTTTTTAATTGAAACACTTTATTCTCATTATGCATTGTGTGATGAATTTTCCATTGGCTTTAGCCTGTGTTTAAACTCTAAGTTTAATATTTTCTACTGAATACTGATTTCTGTGCATAAAATTGGGAAATTTCATGGTGAAGAGGCAAGTTGGCTATCCAACGAAAGAACAACTTTGTAAATCTGCTT
The DNA here is from genome assembly GCA_006410935.1 of Redunca redunca. Lineage (NCBI taxonomy): Eukaryota > Metazoa > Chordata > Mammalia > Artiodactyla > Bovidae > Redunca > Redunca redunca. The sequence continues at coordinate 190,399 of SJYQ01000731.1, forward strand.
AGTTACCATAAATTATACTTTCTATACTAACTGCCATTCTTTCCAAATCAGCTAAAAGTTTATTTCCTTAACTGACCCATCTCTCAGTTCTTCCCTTATTCATGCTTTTGTGTTTCCAGCCTTTCTTTGATTATTTTCTCCTTTCTCTGTGTCCCTCCTCTTGCCTTCTGAAGCCATGTCCCTGAACCTGAGGATTATGGCTGCTCTCCTGATGAATGGTAAGCTGCATGGGTCTTTCTATCTCGTTGATCCATTTAAAAGGTTTGCATTTTATTGTTTTGTTAGATGCATTCCACTACTTTGAAAAAAATTTACTAATCAGGCAGGATAACAATGCTGTAAAATATTTCTTAAAATCTGCTGAATAAAAACAGACAAATCCATTGAATAGCCCTGATGTCCTGTTGAATAACCTTTAATCATTTTATGAACATTTAGTTCAAAGTTTAGGCTTGCTAGTTTTATGGAGCTGTGTATCTATAATAAAATCTATAACAATCAACTGAGAGTCCTTGGTCTGTGGACTACCTAAGATTTCAGGGACAGCTCCATAAATTTTATTTTTTTTAGCTCAGCACTGCCACCTTCTGCCATTGTTTGTATACTCTACAGAGCTACAGAAAAATGCTCCTGAAACATAACCACACAGTGTAAATTTCCTTTACATTTATTTTCATTAATTTGCTAAATCTGTTTGGAGGCTATAACAGAAACATTTTTTAATGAAATATCTGGAACAGATGTTGGAAAAGTATGCTACCAAGAACTAGGGTTAACAGGAATATAATTAATTTTAGAATTATTAAATAGCATTTTATAAGCTTAATTTCAGTACATATTGGGTTTTTTGTCTTACTTTAAAATCCTCACCATGGTTTACATTTTCATTTAGAACGACGAGTTTATTTCAGTAATTCATTGCAATCTGGTGGCAAATGAAATTTCAGAAAGCGGATTTCTTTAATGCTGGTAACTGTAAAAAACAGTATGGCTTTATATGTGATTACATTTCTATTTTCAGATGACACAGGATATTTTAAGATTAAGCCTTATTTTTCAACTTGGATTTTATTTCAATAAAGTGGAGATTTGGTAACAATTTGCAATAAGCCTCACACTACTTAGAGTTAATGACAGAGGCAGCTGTTTGGTTCATGTGATAACTGATGATTCATTACACTTAAGCTCATTGCTTGGAATGTCATGCATTTCTACACCTATCCGCAACTGAATAATTTTCAGTGTCTTTTAAATGTGCCAAAACATCTTACTGTTGGCAGATAATTCAAGTGTAATGATGTAGATATTCTCTTCTACTTAATCTTTTGAGAATGTAGTTAAAATTTTGATTATATCTTTTTACTTGTTGCTTTTCAATAGAATTGAATATATATTTTTATTTTTAGAACGTATGTTTTTTCTAAGATAAATCACTTTTTCTTGAGAAGGAAATTACCTTCACCATATTCTTAAGATTGGATGAAAATGTTAACAGTTGTTTACCTGGGTCATTTAAAATATTCTACTTTCAGTAGAGGTTGTTTCATGATTTTTATCACTATTGGGAAGAGAAATTATTTTATCTGTTTAAGTTTTTTATGTAAAACACCCTTTCTGGAAACTTGATATTCTAAACTGAGTAATTCCAAATTTTAAAATGTCAACTTTTTCATAAATGTTTGTATAGTTCCACTTGCAGTTACATATAAACTTAGATATTAATGATATTTTAAGAAATAAACCCTAGGGAAGGTTTTTGCCAACTGTTTAATAAAGTAAGCTTTATTTTAAATATCTACTTGGATTTCCTCATCTATCAAGTGGTTACCAATAAGCAGCAAAGATGAAGGAACACTACTACTTGAACTTTAGTTGTGTCCTGGGTCCTGAGCAGTTGTCAAGGATGCAGACTTTGATTCTGACCACTCAGGTTCACATCCCGGTCCTAATGCTACTCTTGAGCCAGCTACCTAATTTCTTTGCCTGTGGGTCCTCATTGGGTAGAATGTAGACATCATAGGGAGGTTGCAAAGATTAAATGAATTATGTTTTTAAAGTGCTTAGATGAGTATCGCGGAGAAGGCAATGGCACCCCACTCCAGTACTCTTGCCTGGAAAATGCCATGGACAGAGGAGCCTGGTAGGCTGTAGTCCATGGGGTCGCTGAGAGTTGGACACGACTCAGTGACTTCACTTTCACTTTTCACTTTCATGCATTGGAGAAGGAAATGGCAACCCACTCCAGTGTTCTTGCCTGGAGAATCCCAGGGATGGCGGAGCCTGGAAGGCTGCCGTCTATGGGGTTGCACAGAGTCGGACACGACTGAAGCGACTTAGCAGCAGCAGTAGCAGCAGAAGAGTATCTGAGTGTTAGTGCTAATGTCTCTCACTTAATCCTCAAGACATATTTGAGGAGTTGTAATTGACATGAGCCTTCTAAAACTGGTGAAATTGAGGCAGAGAAGCCAAGAAGTAACTTCCCTCAAAGTATACAACCAGCAAACATGGGAGACAAAGTTAAAACTTTGCTCAACCTGGATATTAAGTAGGTGCTGGTTATATCACATCCAGTAGACTTTAAAGAGCTTCAGAAATATCTGCATTTAGAGAAAAGATATCCTTACTATTTGTTATTTCATTTTTTCTTTCTCGTTTTGTTAAGGTAGCAAGAGCAAGTATAGTTTGACTGACAAGAAAAGTAGGCCTGGGGGGGACACAACTTGGCCCAAGCCTAAATCTGGCATTTGCATATCTGATCCACTTGATTACATATTGCCAGTGAAACCAAGATTGAAAGCATGGGCCTGACTGAATGTATGCTTCAGGAACCTGGCTTAATCTTCATGCTGCTGGTCCTCAGGGGTAAACTGGAGAGTACAGCTGACTGTAAATCCAAAATCTGAAAGTCGATTCTTAATCTGACTGTCAGCAGCTTCACCTTTCAATGGAAAGTTCATTGATTCCATAGATCAAATCTGTGACCTATACCATGTATTTTACTATCATTCTTCAACCATATTTGCCACAAAAATACCAAGTTAAAAAACACATATTATTTAACACATACGTGTATGTAGAGTTTTAGAATTGAACACAACTCAGCAACAACAGAAATATGTAGATTATTTACATTTAGTCAAATTTGATGGCAAACTATTACAGTGACAGTTTCAAAAACACTTTCTTGACATTAAAAATAATTGCTGTAACTCTATTCATTTAAATCTATTAATATAGTTTACAGAGATGAAATCATTTCCCAACCAGTAGCCACTTCTTCAAGAACTGGGATGGTTTTCTTGTTATTGCCAAGTACCATCAGCTGACGTATAACCTTGAAGGTTAATTCATTTCTATTAAAATTTACCATTCTTTAGACAGTATCAATATTTGGAGGAGTGCACAAAAATGTTTGCTTATTATAAGCATCTGTGTAGCCCGAAGATATGATTATATTCCAAAGCTATATATTTTGTTACATTTTTTTCTTTTTCCGATTTTTTGGTGGATATCTCAAGCATAAATAACAGTAGAAAACAGATGTACTCATTCACTCACTTCAATAATATGTACTCAAAGCCAATTGCAGTTCATCTGTATTTTCCCCCACTATTACTTTGAGGAAAATCCCTAAGTAAGTATTCTGTGCTTAGTCATTTTACTGTGGTTTTTAGTATTAGCACAGTATCACCAAATAGTACCATTTCCTGGTCTTCTTTTCTCATTTCATTTTGGTCTGTATTTATGTATTAAATGAGTGGTATTTATTTATTCTGCTGCCATCACTGGGCTCACTAAAACATTCTTCCAGGTATGACTGTATAGTAACGAAATCTAACATATCCAAATTAGCTAGTCTTCAGAGTAGTCACTTTGACAAATTATTTATTTATCCCAGTCAAGAGACCATTTCACAGCATGTTTTTGGAATTCCTCTTTTGTAATTGCTTTAGAAATACTTTAGAACCACACAGAAAAGCAGACCACATTGATCGAAACTAGTGTCTAAGAAAAAAGTATTATTATTGAACTCAACCACTTGTTTATATTCTTGGACTCAACCTGATGCTGAACAACAATTTTGTTTTTTAAAATTAAATCACCCTTTTAGGAAGTTTAATTTGGAACAGTAGCACTATTCAAACCCAGAAGGTACAAATCCATTCAGAAAACAGTGTTTTCAGTCACACTGCCTTTGTCTTTGGAGAAGGCAATGGCACCCCACTCCAGTACTCTTGCCTGGAAAATCCCATAGATGGAGGAGCCTGGTAGGCTGCAATCCGTTGGGTCTCTAAGAGTCGGAAATGACTGAGCGACTTCACTTTCACTTTTCACTTTCATGCATTGGAGAAGGAAATGGCAACCCACTCCAGTGTTCTTGCCTGGAGAATCCTAGGGATAGGGGAGCCTGGTGGGCTGCCGTCTATGGGGTCGCACAGAGTCGGACACAACCGAAGTGACTTAGCAGCAGCAGCAGCCTTTGTCTTGCCATATATGCATGTGTGTAGCATCTGTGTGTATATAATGTATACAATGAGTTTGTGTGTAGAATGTATGTTTCAGCTCATAACTGGATTTGTTCTGGTTTTTAATCTTTAAATTTGATTTATTTAAGTTTGTAGTGTAGTAACATCTCTTCCCTATCTCTGACCCCCCATTTCCCCACCTGAAGGCAGTCAATGTAACCCATTTCAGGTTTATTTCTCCAGATCTATCCACTATGTATACATATATTTTCTTTCTCATTTTTACCAAAAGTGAAACAAATTGTACACACTTTGGTACCAGCTTTTCATTTGACTATACATCTTTGAGATTTGTCCATATTCTATGGACAGCCTCCTGTTTTTTGTATAGTGTTCCATTTTATTATATGGATGTACCACAGTCTTTAAGCAACCGTCCTAGACTTTGGGTTCAGTTCAGTTCAGTTCAGTCGCTCAGTCGTGTAAGTTCTAACCTTTTGCTGTTAAAAATGTGCTGCAAAGGATGAATTTGAACATACAGCATTTTGCACCAGACAGTGTAGGTATAGAATAGACTGAAATTCCAGAAACTGGATTGATTTTAAATCAATTGATTTAAACTATATTGATTTTAAATTTTGTTAGATATTGCCAATATCAGGGTCTTCCCTGATAGCTCAGTTGGTAAAGAATCAGCCTGCAATGCAGGAGACTCCAGGTCGATTCCTGGGTCGGGAAGATCAGCTAGAGAAGGAATAGGCTATCCACCCCAGTATTCTTGGGCTTCCCTTGTGGCTCAGCTGGTAAGGAATCCGCCTTCAATGTGGGAGACCTGGGTTTGACCCCTGGGTTCAGCAGATTCCCCCTGGAGAAGGGAACAGCTACTCACTCCAGTATTCTGGCCTGGAGAATCCCATGGACAGTCCATGGGCTCACAAAAAGTCAGACACAACTGAGCGACTTTCACTTTCATTGCCCCAATATTCCTTTTTAGAAAGTGTACCAATTTTCATTCTCATCAATGATAGGTGGTTTAACTGTTTTTCCAAGATTATAGTAGCAGAGTTGTCAAACTATTTCTGCCACATTGATAAATTTAAATCTCATTTCTTTCATCATGCAGTAAGATTGAATGTATATTTAAAACCAGTTCTATTTCTTTCTTTGTGAACTGTGTATTTGTATCCTTTGCTCATTGTTCTATTGCATTGTTGATCTTTTAGTGTTAGTTTCTATAAGCCCTTTTTATTTTGACTGAATTAACGTTTCCTTTTGAATAAAGTAACCATTTTATGTGTTGGAAATAGTTTTCTTCCCAGTTTGTCATTTGGCTTTTGACTTGCTTATAATAGTGTTTGCTATGCAGAAGTATTTTAGCTTTATGCAGACCATGTTTTCTATTTGTTTTCTGAATATTAGGCCTTTCTACTCCTAAATTCTTTTTTAAGTTAAATAAAAATTGTTACTATCTCTTCATTTGACATGATTTCATAGTCCACACTGTCATGTATGAAATTAACTGATTCAGTTCAGTTTAGTTCAGTTGCTCAGTCATGGCCAACTCTTTGTGACCCCATGGACTGCAGCACGCCAGGTCTCCCTGTCCATCACCAACACCCAGAGTTTACTCAGACTCATGTCCATTGAGTCGGTGATGCCATCCAACCATCTCATCCTCTGTCATCCCCTTCTCTTCCTGCATTCAATCTTTCCCAGCATCAGGGTCTTTTCAAATGAGTCAGCTCTTCGCATCAGGTGGCCAAAGTGTTGGAGTTTCAGCTTCAACATCAGTCCTTCTCATGAATATTCAGGAATGATTTCCTTTAGGATTGACTGATTGAATCTCCTTGCAGTCCAAGGGACTCTCAAGAGTCTTCTCCAACACCACAGTTAAAGGCATCAATTCTTTGACACTCAGCTTTATAGTCCAACACTCACATCCATACATGACTACTGGAAAAACCATAGCCTTGACTAGACGGACCTTTGTTGACAAAGTAATGTCTCTGCTTTTTAATATGCTGTCCAGGTTGGTCATAACTTTCCTTCCAAGGAGTAAGTGTCTTTTAATTTCATGGCTGCAGTCACCATCTCCAGTGATTTTGGAGCCCAAAATAATAAAGCCTGACACTGTTTCCACTGTTTTCCCATCTATTTCCCATGAAGTGATGGGACCGGATGCCATGATCTTAATTTTCTGAATGTTGAGCTTTAAGCCAACTTTTTCACTCTCTTCTTTCACTTTCATTAAGAGGCTCTTTAGTTCTTCCTCACTTTCTGCCATAAGGGGGGTATCATCTGCATATCTGAGGTTATTGATATTTTTCCCAGCAATCTTGATTCCAGCTTGTGCTTCCTCCAGCCCAGCATTTCTCACGATGTATTCTGCATATAAGTTAAATAAGCAGGGTGACAATATACAGCCTTGACATACTCCTTTTCCTATTTGGAACCAGTCTGTTGTTCCACGTCCAGTTCTAACTGTTGCTTCCTGACCTGCATACAGGTTTCTCAAGAGGCAGGTCAGGTGGTCTGGTATTCTTATCTCCTTCAGAATTTTCCACAGTTTATTGTGATCCACACAGTCAAAGGCTTTGGCATAGTCAATAAAGCAGAAATAGATGTTTTTCTGGAACTCTCTTGCTTTTTCTATAATCCAACGGATGTTAGCAATTTGATCTTCTCTGGTTCCTAATACTGATCAGGCCACACTTATTGTAATTTATGTTTATCCATAAAATTCTGAATCTTCTCATTTTTTATTGCTATTAGGATTCTTCATTTTTGGATGATTAGGAAATAATTATTTGCAATGTATCATAGCTTTTAAATCAGCCTACAAGAAGCAGTAAATTATATGACACTGTGGGTTAACTGCTCATTTTTCACTTTATCTTACTGTTACACTCCCTGCCTTATTGCTTTTTGCAAAACACCGTAATTTCTTTGTCTCCTTATAAGGCAAAGTGTCACTTGAAAACTTCTATGGAAAGTTTTAACCAAATGTAGATGTTGGCTTTACACTTTTGCAAATTCAAATAGCTTTGTCAGCTAACAATTTATTGGTTCTTATTTTGAAATGACTTTTGAGCTTCCAGTTTTATCTGTTTACTTTTACTAAAAGTGAACATTTTGTGAGATTTCAGACAGGGGTGATGAGAGCACCATGTCTGAGTTGTACAGACCAAGCTGTGTAATTAGCAGATGAAATGCCAATGGTTTTATGGTCTTGGAAAGGAAGCTCCTTTCTGGGAGAAGAGTTAGCATTTTCCACGTCAGAAGGTTTCACTGGTGAATGAAGGGCAGGATATGTCCGTGTAAACATTTCAGTTGCATATCTAGTGTTGTTTGTTATAAATACATTTGAAAGTTTTATCAATTGTGGTAACTGTGATTTATGAAGTGAAAGAATTACTGGTGAGATTAATAAGACACATCTTCAAATTTATAAAAGCTTTTAGTCCAGAGTTCTTTAGAAGGAAGATAGACCTCCACATGCAAGATGTTACTGTGAATATCCCTTGACATTTCAATTTATCTAACAAATAAGTGGGAAAATATAACTAAGAACCAATAATGAATACATTTTATAAATAATAGGGAGATTTTATAGAGCCCCAAATAATAAACTTTTTGAGAATGATAATATTTAGAGGAGAAATGTATGTTAATTTTTTCTGTCTGCCAACTGATAAGTTGTTTAAAAGTTCTTGGACTTTTCTTCTTTAAAACTAAGTGGAGGAGTTTTAATTAATAAATATTAATTTGTTATTTTATAAATTATTTATTAAGATAATAATAAAATGTGTTCATTCTGTTTCCTAGTGATGTTTTTTGAGAATTCTAATCTATGTGCTAATAAAGGTGCATTATAATACTGAGAATTAATAGATCAAAGTGTTACACATTAATAAAGATGTATTTTACTGTAAAATTCTAACTTCCTTTTATGGTGTATGGTTAAAAAGATATTTACATATATTGATGATCTGGTTTAGGTTAAATTATTTTACATTCTTTTTTTCTTCAATGATTTCTCCTTCCTTTCAAACAGCTGGCTTTAAAATTGAACCTCTTGATATCTGGCACATTGGCACTGATAATTCTCTTTGTAACCTGTAAAAATTATGATTAAAAGCTTTCTGGATTACAGCTGTTTAATATTGAACACATTGTTTTTTCCTCAAC